>ML370914.1:0-33889 GCA_005239525.1 Nicotiana knightiana
CCCTCTTATTTTTCTCCAAAAACAATTATAGTGAGCCTCACCCCTCACACAAAAAGATAAGAACGTAGGTCCCACATCCTAGCAAAGCATTTTATTGTTGTGGTTTCACCATTTCAGAGTCAAATTTTCAACTAATCGACTTTCCAAAAAACATAAATCGAGGTATTCCGATTTATTTTATGTCGAAACTCGTATAATAATGCATATTAGTTGTCTTGAATATGCTCCGTGTTGTTTTGTGTTTTGTTTGTGAAACCAGTATGTTATGTTTATCCGGATATTAGTGTTCTAAAAAAATGTAAAAATTGAGAAATTATTTTTTTTTGTTAATAAAAATGTTAATAAATATCTTTTACTGTTTTATATGTATTTTCGTGAATGTTATGTGATTAAAATGTATCTGTTGTTTATATTTAGTTTAGATTATTTATTTGCTTAAAGACTAGTGGCCTTTTAGCGTAGTAAAATGTAGAGCCTTTTAGGTAGAATCCCGGTAGTTTACACACATAAGAATTCATGGTAGCTTTGTGCTACTGGGCCTAAAATATCGAGCATGGAACCCATAGGTATATACTCTGTCCAATTTATAAAAATTAATTATTTAATTTATAAAACAAACACGCAAAATGATAAAAATATTGACACACATAAGAATTCATGGTAGCTTTGTGCTACTGGGCCTAAAATATCGAGCATGGAACCCATAGGTATATACTCTGTCCAATTTATAAAAATTAATTATTTAATTTATAAAACAAACACGCAAAATGATAAAAATATTGACACACATAAGAATTCAGGATAGGATAGTGCTACTGGGTCTCAAATATCGAGCCTGGAACCCATAGATATATACTCTGTCCAATTTATAAAAATTAATTATTTAATTTATAAAACAAACACACAAAATGATAAAAATATTGACACACATAAGAATTCAGGATAGGTTGGTGCTACTAGCCCTCAAATATCGAGCCTGAAACCCATAGATATATATTCTGTCCAATTAAATATGATAAAAAATAATTATTTAATTTACAAATCAAACATACAACTAATATTGTTTAATTTATAGCAGACGACATGGACGTGCCGCCTACGCATCCCGGACCTGTCTCCGATGAGCTATTAGTGTTACAGGGCGATCATAGGTCCGCCTACGTATGGGAGGGAAAGCTACTGGCCCAGACTCTCCGCGCTAGGAGAGTGGACGACTTGTGGAATTTTATGAGGGACAGAGTTCTCCATCCCCGTGTAGTCTAGCGCCTGCAGGATACATGCTTCTACATGATATTTGAGATCGGGCGGCTGCAACTCGACTGGTCTTTGATCACGGCCTTGATAGAGCGGAGGCGACCGGAGACGCACACTTTCCACCTGCCCATTAGCGAGGCCACCATCACGCTGCGGGACGTGGAGGTTTTATATGGGTTGCTCGTTGATGGACTGCCAGTTGCATTACCTCCGGGCCTGAGAGTGATGCCGTGTGGCCAGTATTTGGACATGCTGCTACAGTTCACTGGCTTCATGCCACAGGAGGAGACTGCATATTCAGAGGCCAGTCGCATGAGTTTGGCAGCTATTAGACAGCATTTGGAGATATTGCACCCCGACATCAGCAGCGAGACAGATGATCTACATATTCACCGGTATACGAGGCATGCCGTATGTGGATTTTTTCCGCTTCTACATGTGACAACAATAATCGAATACCTTTGTTCATTCCTATACAATTCTATCTAGTCAAAATTTATCTTAAACTTTACGTCAACTTTGTATGTTAGGTTTGGGCCTGAGAGCGGTTCCTGCAGTTGCATCCACCTCTACCACCATTACAGCCGGATGTACCACCTTTGTTTCTCCCTCTAGCTAGTAAGTGGGTTCTCCGGCATGGATATGTACAGGATTACGATGCTCGGCATAATCTCCCCCTTTGCAGGGATGTGTTGGATATGCCGGAGGGCGCACAGGTAAATGTGTACCTAAACTTACTTGGTATTGCTTCACATGTGTTGCGCATACTCATGTTTTCTGTTGTTATTTGATAGTTCATCTGGACGCCATACAATGACGACTTGATAGGTGGCCTACCCGATTATTGCTCGGCCGACCGACTGATTTGGAGCACTTTCGTCTCGCTGATGTGCCTCGATATTGTGGAGTATCATGCCACGGAGCGGGTACTTCAATAGTTTGGCCGTCCGCAGTAACCGAGGGGGCCTACATGGGAGGCTGCATATTATCAGCAGGATAATCCTTTTAGGGTGGACGACGCATATGTTGCATGGCTAGAGGCGCAGATCCATACTTGGGACCAGCGAGCTGACCTGATTCCGCCTCACCCTTCACTGATCCAGATAGAGACTATTCAGATCTATATGCCTTGGTACCGCCGTGTTCCCAACTTTTTGTCGGGAATCCCATTCATCTAGATGGCAGTCGGTACGTTCCATTCGTCGGGCGGCACGAGGCCCTGGTATGTTTTCTGTTATTATTTTTCTGTTGATTATATAACTGTAACTTAGTGCAATATTTGTAGTTTATATTTTATACGTTGTGCAGGCAATGGCCTACATCTATTCTACCAACTGGGACTGCAGGTGCAGCAGAATGCCGGCGAGGGAGCGGCCGCTTTGCATGATTATGGCTGACAGGTTGCAGAGTTGGCCGCTCGGACACTGCAGCAAGCCCGGAAGGGACATCGCTTGGGACAAGACCCTGCTTATGTGGCTCCATAGCAGTACCAGCGAAGCAGGGGTTTTGCACGAGGTGGGGGTGCCTGACGAGGCAGGGGTGCCCCAAGAGGCAAGGCTGCCCCTCGAGGTGGGGGTGCCCCACGAGGTAGGGGTGTCGCACGGGGTCGTGGTGAGTGGCGAGGAGGTGGTCCCCAGCAAGGGGGTGGGGAGGCCCCTGTTGATGTTGATCTACTGGGTGACCTACATGAGTCGCACGAGTATCCCAGCAGCATGTCGTCATACATCCTTGGTATGCAGCTCACTCTAGGGACTTTGCAGGTCACCCCGTCAGGTCCATTATTGATCATGGGCATGGACCTCACCGGAGAGGATTAGGATTCATACTTCCCTGTCCCATAGACCGCTGCTGAGGATCTGCCGACCCGAGATTTGGATAGTGAGCGCCAGCTGAGTTATGGCTCATCATCACAGGCGCCTGTATGATTTTATTAGTATTAAATTTAAATTTGTTTTTACTTTTCTCATTTATTTTCCATAAGTTTATTTATTTCCTTATTAAGGCTTCATCCCCGCCCTTCACGGAGGCCCCTTCGTGTGATGCTGACATTGCTGCGACCGATGATTTTATTTAGGAGCCCGACGAGATCATGGTAAGAAAATCTAAATTGTTGTGACTTAATATATACTTTCCTTTACTGAGCTGGCTTATTCTTCTGTAGGTTTCTATTGGACCGACGGCCCCTTCTACCGATCTTGCCAGCACCACTGATAATCATGTTGCAACACATCCTGCTATAAAAAGGCGACATGATGAGGATGATCCTGATAGCGTTGTCGGGCGGGATGTTGCAGCGCATCCTGGCCCTAAACCAACATGTTGAAAGCACCTCATGGCATGTGAGCACAACATGTGGTAGGTGGACCATTTCCCACAAGAGCACAACCTTCTAGATTCATTTATAGTATGTACATTATTTCCCCGATTTTGATGAATCACAGTGCGAACTTCAAAAACATTTATGTCGTGATCATACTACAAAAATGAATGCCAATGTGCTCGCCGCTTGTATTTCTCAAATCTCTTCATGGGCACTAGCATAAATTCAACACCTCTTTTCATCAATGACGTTGCAGCCCTTTCAACAAACCTCTCCGCCATCTGCTTGAATGACATCCGCACCATGGCAGTGACAGGTAATCCTCTGGCCAATTTCAATAAGCCGTTGAAAGATTCTGACACGTTTTTAGTCAAAATTCCCCATCTTCTTCCACCATCCGTATGCAAAGTCCACTTGTGAAGCTCGTGTTGCATCAACCAATGATAGACTCTCTTGTCTTCCTGCTTGATAGATTCCATGTGCCTCCGAAATTTATGCTCTTGGTGGTCTGTTGCTGCCATCCACATCAAATTATGCAGGTCTTTTTTGGGATGTGCCTTCTGGAAATTGGCCTTCAAGTGCTTCACGCAGTAACGGTGGTCGGCATAAGGTTCTTGCCATGCAGGCAAGTTCTCTACAGAACTTAAGATACCACCATGCCGATTAAATATTAGACAAATACCGGAACGCTGTTTGACAACGTGCTCTTTCAAATAGTTCAAAACAGCATCCACGTCTCTTGGCTTTCATTGGCACAAATAGCAAAAGCTAGAGGAAATATTTGTCAATTAGCATCTACTGCAACGACTACCAACAACTTGATATCATACTTTCCATAGACATGAGTTCCGCCTATGAATATTACCAGCCGGCAATGCGGAAAACTATCAATTGCTGGTTTAAATGCCCAGAACACGTAATTGAATATATATTCTGATTTTCAGGCCTCCGCTCAAGCTTCCATTCAACAATCGTCCCGGGGTTAAAGTGTTATAGTGCGGCCATGTACCTGGATATAGCTGCAAATGACTTATTCCAGTTACCATAAATAATTTCAAATACACGTTTGCGCCCGAGAAATGCCTTTCTTTTGATAATGGTATGGCCATATTTCTGGTGGACTAATGTAATGCACTATTTGATTTTATACCTGATAGACGCTTCAAGGTGTGGAATAAGGACAAAAGAAATCAAGTCAATATCCAAGTTGAAGTGATTCCCATTGAATGTGTCCATATCACATCTGTGGGTGAGAATGTATTTACCCACTTGCCACAAACCTGTTTTCTTCTTGCTCGCACACAACATCCAATGAAAACCCGTAAATCATTTGCGGCAAACAATCTAACGACACTCTTTCACGTTGTGCATTTTTGCCGCCATGCTTATGCGCGTTTTATCAGGAAAAAACATGCCCTTTGTCAACACCATTGGTCTAGAATCATCCCACATTGCTGTCCGAATTTCATCAAAATCCATTGTGAGAGCATCCACATCCGGCATACTTGGCAAGTTATCAAGGTAGAAAATCTTCCTTGAATGAAACGACACTTGAGACTAGTACACGTTTGGTCTAACAGGGGTGGAACATACTCCCTCGTCAAATCAGGTCCTTCATTCTCATCCTACCCCTCACATATTTATGTTATACTTATCCAAACAGAGAACAATTGAGTTACGTACTCCCAACCGACCTTTGTATGATCTCACACTTCTCTCCATCTTTTCTTTTGCCTTTCTTTATTGCATGTGCATTCCTGTCAGTCCATACAGTCCTCATCCAACCCCCAACAAAGCACCCCGACCCATGCCTTTTTTCTTCTCTTCCTCGTAACTCTATAATTAAGGACATAAAGAAAAGCTTAAAACAATACTGAGAAACGCTAAAGAAGAAGAAGAAGAGTACTTATTTTCTCTCAAGGATAGATAATTAATGGAAGTACCTGAAGTACTTGCAAAATGCAGCAGTACTGGAAGTATTTACCCGAATCACTCACCCGAATTCGAGTTTTGGATGGTCCGAAATCCATCCTTTCCTCAACCCGACCTAACCTCTGCCGATGAACTTTTCTCCGATGGAATTCTTCTTCCTCTCCACCCACCTAACTCAAACCCTCCATCACAAAAAGCTGAGCCTGAATCATCCGGGTCGGGTATACCCAAAACCGAACCCGATATTTCTGGCGGTGAATCCACCAACTCTTCGAAGCGTTGGAAAGACATTTTCAAGACGAAAAATTCACAGAATAGTAAAGAAAAGGATAAAAAGAAGAAAGAGAAGAAGGGTGTCGTTGTAATTGGTGGAAGTAATATTGGGGTCAATGCGGCGGAGCTGAATATCAACATTTGGCCGTTTTCGAGGAGTACATCTGCCGGTAACGGCGGAAGTAGGCCGCCGCGGGTGGTGACTTGGAAGGTGAATAGTGCCCCTTGTTCCCGGAGTAATTCCGCCGGTAGGAAATGGCCGAGTAGTCCCGGCCGTAGTGGAGTGCATTTAGGCCGGAGCAACGCAGTTTGGCAAGTCCGCCGCTCAGAAGGTCACCGAAAAAGTAAACCTGAAAAGGTTGTTGAAAAAGTTGAATCTGAAGATCACCGAAAAGTGACGTCAGCCGTCGTCGCCGGTGGGCCAAAAGCTAGAGTCCTGAAGTTGAATGTACGGATGTGCATTGGTTACCGGCAAAATTCAGCTTGCAGAAGTGATGAAAATAGTGCTATAAGTGTCGCTGCAGCGGCTGTTGGCGGTGGCCAGAGTGGTGGCTCTGTGACTGATGAAGTGGCACGTGTGAGTAATTTGTTTAATATAAGAAGCATTTTTACCAAGAAAGTGCATTAGTATTGGTATGTCGAAGTAATTGTACAGATGTTTCTACTTTTCCTTTTTTGCTTTTGAAGTCTTTGCTAAGGTAAAGTTCTAGTTCCTAACCTTCAGGATTTGAGCTCTCTATTTTTGTAATGAATTTAAGTTTTATCTAGTGACGGTGAAAAAGATTTCCTTTTTTTCTTTTGGTTGAACAAAAGGATTTCAATTTTTTTTTACCAACTTAGATTTATAGTTTGTTTGGCCAAACTTCTCTAATTTTGTAAACTTTGAAGTGTTTGATCAAGTTTTTAAAAGAAAAAAAATATTTTTGAGAAGAAGCAGAAGTAATTTTGGAAAAATAGGAAAAAGAACCTACGAAGTTGTTTTTAAAAATTTGGTCAAACACTAATTGTTGTTCAAAAGTATTTTTTAAATTAATTAGTCAAACACAAATTATTTCTCACCAAAAATACTTTTAAAAAAAATATTTTTTAAAATAAACTAAATTCTTTTTCGAAAAAAAAAAAAAATAATGCCTTGGACTATCTTGCACCTCCGTTTAGCAAGGTAAATTTGTTTGAGAATTATTATTTTTAGTTTCTTGTTTTTTTTTTTCCTTTTCTTTTGTTAGGGGATTTCTCTTTGTTCAACTGTCCCAATTGTGTGAAGATCTATGAAAATGCGTGTCACTTGTATCATGTTTTTAACCTATTCCGACATAAACGTACAAGTCCATCTGACAATACTCAAAATATGAACGGAAAAAGCAAACCAGAAAATACAGGGAAAGGGAAGGAAGCCGGAACCTTAATATTGTCCTTTTGGACAAAAAGAACTTTAATATATGATAAAAAAAAGGTGATAAAAGTGTATATAACGTATTAATTCTGTGTGCTATACCTAAACGGTAACTTTCGCCGTTAAGGTATAGCGTACAGAATTAGTGTGTTATACCCCTGACAAAAAAACTGTTCCAGTATAGCGCAGACCTTTTGTACGTTATACATATAGCGTTTTCTTTTTGCGCGCCACACTAGCTTTATTTAATCCTCTTTGTCTTCCCCAATCCCACCAGATCGTCTTCCCCATATTTTTACCTTTCTCTCTAAATCTGGTCCCCCCTCGTCACAGTAAAACAAAAAATGTTGGCCCCTCGTCACACAAAAGGTGTAGAACGTAGCTCCCACTTCGGAGTAGAGCATCGTATTATTGTGGGTTCACTCTTTCAGACTCAAATTTTCAACCAATTTACTTTCCGAAAATACGAAATCGAGGTATTTCAGTTTATTTTATGTTGAAATTTTTATAGTAATGCATATTAGTTGATTTGAATATGTTCTATTTCGTTTTGTGTTTTATTTACGAAACTAGTATGTTACATTTATCCGGACTTAAGTATTAGTATTTTATAAAAAAAATATAAAATTGTGAAATAAATTTTTCTGTTAATATTCAGACTTATATATTTGTGTTTCCATGCCGTTTTGTGTTTTATTTGTTGTTTATATTTAGTTTAGATTATTTTTAAGCGTAGTAAAATGTTGAGCCTTTTAGCGTAGTAGAATGTAGAGCTTTTTAGCGTAGTAAAGTGTAGTATTTTAACGTAGAATCCCTTTAGTTTAAGTATCTTATACCGGTAGTTGAAAATGCAAACTTTGTACAAATAAGTTATTATAAATTATGAATTTAAATTATAAAATAAACACACAAAATTATAAAAAATATTAAATTTGACACACATAATTACTAATGATAATTGAGTGTTACTGGGCCTCAAATATTGAGCCTAGAACCCATATATATTGTTTTTGATTTACAAATGACTCACATGGACGTGCCGCCTATACATCCCGGCCCTTACTCTCCAGATCTATTAGTCTTACAGGGCGATCATAGAGCCTTTTAGCGTAGTAAAGTGTAGTATTTTAGCGTAGAATCCCTTTAGTTTAAGCATCTTATACTGGTAGTTGAAAATGCAATCTTTGTACAATCAAGTTATTAAAAATTATGAATTTAAATTATAAAACAAACACACAAAATTATAAAAAATATTGAATTTGACACACATAATTATTAGTGGGGCTTTTGCATCCGTACCCACTTTTTGTGCCACGTTTTAACTTATACCCATTTTGTAAAAAAAATTACATTCGTACCCGCTTTTGCGCATAACTTCAGCATGTGGGACTGAAGTAGCAAAGGCAATCACGCAAAACTTCAGCATTCTAGTAAACGGGCCTGAAGTAGCTTGCGAAGTTCTTCAGCTCTAGTAAATGGGGAACTTCAGCTCTAGAGCTGAAGTTTTTGTCATTGTAAATGGGGAACTTTAGCATACGGGGCTGAAGTTCCCAGTTATAAAGACAAAAACTTCAGCATACGGGACAGAAGTTACACTGGGGAACTTCTGCTCTAGAGCTGAAGTTTTTGTCTTTGTAAATGGGAACTTCAGCATAAGGGGCTGAAATTCCCCAGTTATAAAGACAAAAGCTTCAGCATACGGGGCTGAAGTTCCCCTAGTTACACTAGGGAACTTCAGCTCTAGAGTTGAAGTTTTTGTCTTTGTAAATGGGGAACTTCAGCATACGGGGCTGAAGTTCCCAGTTATAAAGACAAAAACTTCAGCATACGGGCTGAAGTTCCCCCAGTTACACTGGGGAACTTCAGCTCTAGAGCTGCAGTTTTGTCTTTTATAAATGGGGAACTTCAGCATACGGGGCTGAAATTTCCAAGTTATAAAGACAACAACTTCAGCATACGGGGATGAAGTTCCCTAGTTACAAAGACAATACTTCAGCTCAAGAGAACTGAAGTTTTGTCTTTGTAAACTGGGGAACTTCAGCCCCGTATGCTGAAGTTTTGTCTTTATAACTGGCGAACTTCAGCTCAACGAGGAAAAGGGGAGCTGAAGTTATTTAAAAAGTGGGTACAATTTAAAAAGTTTTAAAAAAGCGGGTATAGGTTAAATGGGACGACCAAATAGGGTGCCCCGCGCAATTTTTACATTATTAATGACAATTTAGTGCTATTGGGCCTCAAATATCGATCCTGGAACCCATATATATATATATATATATATACTTTGTACAATTAAGTTATTAAAAATTATGAATTTAAATTATAAAACAAACACACAAAATTATAAAAATATTGAATTTGACACACATAATTATTGAATTTGACACACATAATTATTAATGATAATTTGGTGCTACTGGGCCTCATATATATATATATATATATATATATTTATTTATTTATACATACATACTTTGTACAATTAAGTTATTAAAAATTATGAATTTAAATTATAAAATAAATACACAAAATTATAAAAATATTGAATTTGACACACATAATTATTAATGAATGTTTGGTTCTACTGGGCCTCAAATATCGAGCTTGGAACCCATATATATATATATATACTTTGTACAATTAAGTTATTAAAAATTATGAATTTAAATTATAAAACAAACACACAAAATTATAAAAATATTGAATTTGACACATATAATTATTAATGATGTTTGGTGCTACTGAGCCTCAAATATCGAGCCTGGAACCCATAGGTATAAATATTGTATGACTCTAAAAATTGTGTAACTCAAAAAATTATTATTTAATTTACAGATTAAACATACAATTAATGTTGTTTTGATTTACAGTTGATGACATGCTGAAGTTGTTGTCTTTATAACTTGGGATAACTGGGAAACTTCAGCTCTAGAGCTGAAGTTTTGTCTTTGTAACTGGGGAACTTCAGCTTAACTGGTGAACTTCAGCTCAGCGAGGGAAAGGAGAGCTGAAGTTATTTAAAAAGTGGGTACAAGTTAAAAGTTTTTAAAAAAGCGGGTATAGGTTAAATGGGGGCCTATACATACCGGCCCTTACTCTCCAGAGCTATTAGTCCTACAGGGCGATCATAGATCCGCCCATATATGGGACAGACAGGTACTGATGCAGACTCTCCGCGCTAGGAGAGTGGACGACATGTGCGATTTTTTGAGGGATAGCGATCTCCATCCCCATGTAGTCCAGTTCCTGGAGGACACGAGATTTTATAGGATTATTCAGATCGGCCGATGCAGCTCGACTGGGCTTTGATCACGGCGTTGATTGAGCGGTGGCGACCGGAGACGCACATTTTCCATCTGCCCATTGGCGAGGCCACCAACACACTGCAGGACGTGGAGGTTTTATATGGCCTGCCCGCTGATGGATTGCCCGTTTCACTGCCTATTCTTATGAGATCTATGTCGCGTGCGAATTATTTGGATATGCTGCAGAGGCTCACGGGTTTCAGGCCACAGGACGATACTACATCGCCGGGGGCCAGTCGAATGAGTTTGACCCCTATTAGACAGTACCTGGAGATAATCCACCCCACTATCACTGCTGAGACATAGGAGGTAGATATTATCCGATATACGAAATTGCTGTTGTTTCTTCTATTTGGGGGGTCTTGTTCCCGAACACTTCGGGGAACCTAGTCAGCCTGCGGTTTCTTTATCATATTGCCGCGCTAGATGACTTACCCTTATACAGCTGGGGTGGTGTTGTTCTCGCCTACTTGTATAGGCAGATGTGTCGGGCTTGCATGGGCACACAGAGAGACGTTTGTAGCTTTCTGCCGCTTCTACAAGTGACAACATATTCGAATAATATGTTCATTAGTTCAAATTCTACCTAGTTAGAATTAATCTTATACCTTACGTCAACTTTGTATGTTAGGTTTGAGCCTGGGAGCGGTTTCTGCAGTTTCAGCCACCTTTACCACAGTTACCTCCTAATGTACCACCTTCGTTTCTCCCTCTAGCCAGGAGGTGGGTTCTCCGCCGTAGACTTGTACGAGAGTATGATGCTCATCATACTCTCCTCCTCTGCAGGGATGTGTTGGATCTACTGGAGGGCGCACAGGTAAATATGTACCTAAACTTACCTGGTATAGATTAACTTAGTGTTGCGCATACTCACATTTTTTGTTCTTATTTGATAGTTCATCTGGACACCATACAACAACGATCTGATCGGTACCTTTCCAGATTATTGCTCGTTCGGCCGACCAATTTGGAGCACTTCTGCCCCGCTCATATGCCTCGATATTGTGGAGCATCATACCTCCGAGCGGGTACTTCGTCAGTTTGGTCGTCCGTAGTATATACCGAGGCCGCCTATATGGGAGGCTATACATTATCAAAGGGATGATCGTTCCAGGGCGGACGGCGCATTTATAACATGGCTTGCGACGCAGATGCATATTTGGGACCAACGAGATCAGTTGATTCCGCCCTTACCTACGCAGATTCAGGCGATGACTATTCAAGGATATATGTCATGGTACCTCCACGTTACCCGACTTTTTATCGGGAACCCCATTCATCCGGCTCACGGTCGGTACGTTCCATACGCCGGGCGACACGAGGCACTGGTATGTTTTCTGTTATTATTAATTATATAACTGTAATTTAGTGCCATATATGTAGTTTAGATTTGTTACGTTGTGCAGGCTATTGGACTACATACCGTCTATCAGATGGGACTGCATGTGCAAGATCATGTCGGCGATCCTATGGCCATGCAGGATTATAGTCGTCGATTTGTAGAGGTGGCTTCCCAGACACTGCAGCGAGCCCGAGAGGATCAGCGTTTGTCACACGAGCCTGATTATATGGACCCAGGGCAATACGAGCGAGGTCGTGGTGTCGCACGAGGTGGTTGTGGCCGACGAGGTGGTGGTGCCCGACGAGGCGAGGGTGCTGGACGACGTGGTGGTGGCCGGAGAGGAGGTGGTCCCCAGCAAGGGGGCGTTGAGGCTCCTGCTGATGATGTTGCTCCTGATCCCAAGGTGGTCTACATAAGACGGACATGCCGTCTTACAGCCTTGGGATGCATCTCACTTCAGTGACTTCGCAGGTGACCCTGTCAGGTCAATTATTGATCACGGGTACGAATATTCCTGGAGTGGATTGGGCTAGATACTTCCCAGGCCCGTCTACTGCTGATAAGGATTGGCCGACCCGAGATTTGCATAGTGGGTGCCGACTGAGTTATGGCTTATCATCACATTCGCAGGTATGAGTTTATTAGTATTGTTTTAACTGTAACTTATTTATTTTCTATAACTTTATTAATTTCCTTTTAAGGCTTCACGCGATGCTGACGTGGCTGCGACATATGATTACGTTCAGGAGCCCGACGAGATCATGGGAAGACAATTTAAATTGTTTTAAATTATTATATACTTTTCTATACTGAGCTTTCTATTCTTATTTAGGCTTCTACTGGACCGACGACCCCTTATATCGATCCTGACAGCACCACTGATACCTGTCATCCTGCGCCACATCCGACTATAAGGAGGCAATTTGATGATGATGATCCGGATAGCGTACCCGGGCGGGATGGGATGCGCCTTAGGCCAGCGGCTGCGTTGAGGCACACTGGATGCGGGACACATTGATTTGTCCTTCCTTTTTTTTGTATTTGATGTAAATAATATTTTTTTATACATTAATAACAATTTTTTTATTTCCCCTTTCATTAGATAGTTTCATACTACAACCACAAACAAAAGTATTAAAACTTAACCTCCAGTGCAATTAAAATAAAAATCAGTTGAACAAACAAGGAAAACATTAATTAAAATTCATTACTACAACACAAACACAAACACAAACATAGTAGGCCAACATAATAAAAATACATGACATGAGAAAAAAAAAGATAAGGTAATACACTAAACACATACAATGCAAGTTTAGTCCCTGCCGCCTAATATTCTCTGATCCAACCACTTAAATTGTTCTTCCAGTTTTTTTCTTCTTCTTCTACCTCTTTCAGTTTTGCCTTCAACTCTGCAACCTCTCTTTTATTTTCTCTTTCACGTTTTCATTGTTTTAAACACAAATTATGAAGATGCTGCAAAGATTCTTTGTAGCATTTTTGATAACATGGTTCATCAACCCATACCTCAAAATCGCAAATAGGTTTGTCGGGAACCTTATAAAACTGGTTTACACAGTGCCAGTAGCGGCGTCCAACTTCACCATTATCCCACCAATTTTTCATCATGCATATTTTTCCACATTTGCACCTTGGTGTATAAAGAGGTTGAGACATTTGTGCATTAAAAAAAATCTTGCTTTTAATGAAAGATTTTCTATTAGTAATTTTTGAGCGCACAAAATAACTAGAATGAGCCCGTTATTTATAGGCGTGACAACACACATAACGTAGTATTTAACCGCGCTAAACATACACATAACGTAGTATTTAATCGCGCTATGTTTTGCGTGTTAAATATCATGATGTGTACAAGACAACTTTATGTCAGCTGGTCAGCCTTTTTAGTTCGACAAGACAACACACATAACGTAGTATTTAACCGCGCTAAATCTACACATAACGTAGTATTTAATCGCGCTATGTTTTACGTGTTAAATATCATGATGTGTACAAGACAACTTTATGTCAGCTGGTCAGCCTTTTCAGTTCGACAAGACAACACACATAATGTAGTATTTAACCACGCTAAATATACACAAAATTTTATTAAATTATCATTTAAAAAACTAAAATGGAAAAGTTTAAATCATAATTAACAAACATAAATTTATTTCATAAATCTTGCAACATGAACAAAATAACTAATTATTACAACATAAACTCATGGATAGTTAGGCACACTAGAAGAACACCCACCACGAGCTTGATTAGTATTGCCACCCAAACCACCTGAAGGACATTTTCGACGGTCGTGTCCTGTTTGCGAGCATATACCACATTTGCACGCATAAACGGTATCACTAACATCCATTTGGTTCCGTTTACGCGTTCTCTTCTGCACCTGTATTTGATGCAAATAGGACTTGTTGCACACGATTTTAAATGGTTCCGACGGCCAATAATGCTCAGCACCCACTAGCTGGAACTGCCCACTATATGTGTTTAGGTACTTGGCAACACTATATTGTTGATCAACATAGTTGGTCTCCCCAAAACTAATACGTTGAAAACACTTGATGGCATGTGAGCAAGGCATGTGGTATATGGACCATTTCCCACAAGAGCATAACCTTGATGATTCATTTACAGTATGTACATTATTCCCCCGATTTTGATAGATAGCGGTGCGAACTACAAAAACATTTCTTTCGTTATCATACTGCAAAAATGAATGCCAATGTGCTCGCCATTTGTATTTCTCAAATCTCTTCATCGGCACTGGCATAAATTCAACACCCCTTTCTATCAATGACGTTGCAGCTGTAGACCGTTCAACAAACCTCTCTGCCATCTTCTTGAACGACATCCGCACCATGGCTGTGACAGGAAACCCTCTTGCCGAATTCAATAACCCGTTGAAAAACTCTGACACGTTTGTAGTCAGAATTCCCCATCGTTTTCCACCATCCGCATGCAAAGTCCACTTTTCAGGGTGATGTCGCATTAACCAACAATAGGCTGCCTCGTCTTCTTTCCTGATAGATTCCATGTGCCTCCAGAATTTATGCTGTTGGTGGTCTGTTGCTGTCATCCTCATCAAATCATGTAGATCCTTGTTGGGATATGTCTTCTGGAAATTGGCCTTAAAGTGCCTCACAAAGTAACAGTGGTATGCATAAGGTTCTTGCCATACAGGCAAGTTCTCCACATAACTTAAAATACTACCGTGCCGATCAGATATTAGACAAATACCAGAACGCTGTTTGACAACGTGCTCTTTCAAGTGGTTCAAAAAGAGCATCCACGTCTCTGTGCTTTCATTGGCACAAACAGCAACAGCTAGAGGAAATATCTGTCCATTAGAATCTACTGCCACGACTATCAATAGCTTGATATCGTACTTTCCATAGACATAAGTGCCATCTATGGATATTACGGGCCGGCAATGCGAAAAACCATCAATTGCTGGTTTAAACGCCCAGAACACGTAATTGAATATATATTCTGGTTTTCCCGGACTCCGCTCAAGCTTCCATTCAACAACCGTCCCTGGGTTAAAATGCTGCAGTGCGGCCATGTACTTTGGCAGAGATGCAAATGACTTATCCCAGTTACCGTAGATAATTTCAAACGCTCGTTTGCGCCCGATAAATGTCTTTCTTTTCGTAATGGTATGGCCATATTCCTGGTGGACTGATG
Source organism: Nicotiana knightiana (assembly GCA_005239525.1). Lineage (NCBI taxonomy): Eukaryota > Viridiplantae > Streptophyta > Magnoliopsida > Solanales > Solanaceae > Nicotiana > Nicotiana knightiana. The sequence continues at coordinate 15,519 of ML370914.1, forward strand.
TAATGCACTCTTTGATTTTATACCTTATGGACGCTTCGAGGTGCGGAATANATGCAGCAAATAGCCTTGTATACCAACAGACTTGACTCCCGTACCTGCATCTCTCGACACTCTTTTACGTTGTGCATTTTACAAGCCCTGCTTACGCGCGCTTTATCAGGAAAAAGCATGCCCTTTGCAAGCACCGTTGGTCTAGACTCATCCTACATTGTTGTTCAAATTTCATCAAAATCCCTTGTGAGAGCTTCCACATCCGGCATGCTTGGGAAGTTATTAATGTGAGGAATCTCCCTTGAATGAAACGACACTTCAAACTCGTACACTATTCGTCGGGGGGNTCCCCATCCTCCTCATCACCATCATCACGAGGAAAGGGTGTCTCGTCTCTGAATTCATCGACATTGTTGTCGTAATCACTGTTCTCTTCTTCACTCTGTGCATCTGCCAGATCCTGATTTAATACGTTGTCTTCGGGCAATTGCGTGAGTACGAGTGGTTCAACTTGCTCGTTTTCACTGCACAACCAGCAAAATAATAAGCTACTGAAATTAATAAATACTTTCCATATAGCTATATCACTTCACTTACAAGTTGTAATGTGATGAATCCATGATGGAAATTTTCATTTAGGTGATGACTCCCGGATCGACCACTTGTAAAATTCATATCCGGCCGGTACCCCCTGTTAAATATATGACAATTAATACAAATTCAATACAACAAAAATGTACATCGTAACACAAAGGAAAATTGAAGTTTACCACTCGTCTTGTGAATTATGGAAAGCAGGAGAGAAATTACATTCTCGCTGCTCATTCGCCGGCGGTGATAAGTTTAAATCAAGGAAAACTCTTTCATCCGGAACCTGTCCGGAAAAAACTGCTCCAGAATAACCACCCGATGACTGGGGGTTATCCCTNAGAGTACTCAGAAAATACCTCAAGGTTTCATCATCGTCGATGTTAAACTTCGAGGAAAAAGCAACCCCTTGCAGAGTGTCGAAATACAGATATCTTCCGGTTACTTTAAGTATCACTGAACGTTTCCTCAAACTCATTTTTTTTGCATAACAACGATATCAATTTATCGTACTCCATTGTAAGTGGCAATTTATCATGACACTGTGCAGGTAAACTGTACCTCACAGAGTTATTCTCCATCACAACCTCACCCCCAATATAATGAAACTCTTATTCTATGCTCTTCAGACATAATGAAAAAATGCTGGAGAATTTAAAAACAACAAACGTTTGAACGAGACTTAAAATATTTTTTGAATGATTTTTCCTACAATCCTAACCTCTTTATATAGGAAGTGGCTAGCCGGGGAAATTTTTTTTTTGATGTATATCGCCCAAATTCTGTGCGCTATACGCATTTGAATTATTGTTATGTCAGTTATTATTGGTGGAGCCAAAAAAGCTGGTGTAGCGCGTAAAAAAGAAACGCTATATGTATAGCGTGCAAAGGTCTGCGCTATACTGGGGCAGTTTTTTTGTCAGGGTATAACACACTAATTCTGTGCGCTATACCTTAACGGCAAAAGTTACCGTTAAGGTATAGCGCACAGAATTAGTGCGTTATATACACTCTTTTCACTTTTTTTTACCACCTATTAAAGTTCTTTTTGTCCANCTGTTGTATAGTATCGTATTGTCACTTTAAATGCGATGTTTATTTTGATTATTACTTAAATTTTATTGTATTGTATTGTTAAATCCATCGTTACGTAACGATGAAATGTGTCACTTTATGTAACGACCAATTTGGTATAGTCGCGTCGTTACCTTATTTTTTTCTTTCAGTCTCACCCTTCATTATTATTAAATAATTTTATTTTATCATTTACCCTACCTTTTTATATACCGTAACATAATTTAAAAAAAATAATATTATAAGTTTATTTTTCGTATCGCTGATGTGTAATATCATAAAACGACGGCAAATGACACAATCTATCCAAATATTGTGTTTATCAAACAATAAAATATAATATAATATGATACGATACATTATGAAATGATATATAACAACCATCTAAACAAGTTGTTAGGGACTGCGTTGGTGGGTGAGCCTTCTTGATAACTCTGGCATGAACTAAAAAAAAAAATGCTCACGTAAACTAAAACGGAAGGGAGTATTATAGTGAATCATTTGAAACACGAATGATTTTCTATAGTTGACTTTTAGTTTAGAGTCTAAGAATAATCAAATGATATATTTGTTTTCTTTTCTCATCTTTGGATCGAAAGCGGAGAGTTTTGCCGGTTCGTGAGTTAGTTTGATCTTAGAATGCCCACATTCACAATGAGAGACGGAAAGATGATAAGGTCTCATCTGAACACATTATATGCTATTCTAGCTGTTCCAAACTATGGATTGCCGAGGTGAAAGAGAATGGGTTGGGTTGTAGATATTTCAGCCTACAACATAGTTTTACAAGATTGGAAGAAAAAAAAAATCCTAAAATCAAGGCATATTTGTTACATTGTGGGTTAACGAAGTCAATCTAAATCTGTCTATCTATATCTATTCGTATATATCTGTGATGACCCGATAGGCCATCTTATGATTTAAACTTAATTCTGTGATCCGAAACTTTTAAAAATCATGTTTTAACCTTTCTCGATTTGCATGTCTAGTCCTTGCGTCTTTCCGAAAAGTTTTTATGGGAAAAACTGATAAAAATAAGAAATTTTGGCTAAAAACTTCATTTGAGTTGACTTCAGTCAATATTTTTGGTAAACGGACCCAGATTCGTGTTTTGATGGTCGCGGTGGATCCGTAACGTGATTTGGGACCTGGGCATATGCCCGAAATCAAAATCGAAAGTCCCTAGCCCGAGATATCGGACTATGTCAAAATTTGAAGGTTGAAAGCTTAATGCATTTGAATGTTTGGCCAAAGTTTGACTTTTTAAATAACGGGTCCGTATTTTGGTTCCAGAACCCGATATAGGTCCAATACCATGTTTATGAATTGTCTATGAAGTTTGATGAAAAATGGAGTTGGTTTGACGTGATTCGGACGTCCGGTTGTGAAAATAGGAATTTCAAAGTTTTCTTGAAAATTTCATGTTATTTGGGGTTCAATTCGTAGTTCTAAGTGTTATTTTAGCAATTTGATCATGCGAGCAAGTTCGTATGATTTTTTTAGACTTGTGTGCATCTTTGATTTGGAGCCTTGAGGGCTCGGGTGAGTTTCAGATAGGCTACAGAGTAAAAATTGGACTTAGAACATAGCTAGTGTTGCAATATCTGGTGCAGGCCTCTGATTTCGCATTTGCGAGATCAGGCATCGCAATTGCGACCACTGCAGGTTCCGTATTTGCGAGCTATTTTTCGCATTTGCGAAGAATAGCTGAGCCTTATATTTTTCGCATTTCCGAACATATCTTCGCATTTGCGAACTAGGACGGGGGAAGGCAGTGATCGCATTTGCGATCACATGGTCGCATTTGCGAAAGGGTCAGGCTCGCATTTGCGAGGTTTTCTTCGCATTTGCGAAGATAGAAGGAATGGGGAGACATTAGCATTTGCATAGGTACATGCGTTCATAACATCATCAAGCCTCTGAGGGCATCCCATCATATCATCTCGGGCACTGTAGGTAAATCACCAACGTATACCAGCTGACCAGGTGGTGGTGCGTATATAACGCCTTAACCTTTCCCATATCCCATATACATATATATACATATATACATGTATATAACGCCCTCTGGTCATGGGTTGATGAGCATGTATAAATGAATGCAATGCATGAGAAGTACGTCAATAAAATCTCTTTGAATGTCTTAAGGCCATTATGCCTTTGATTAATGTCATGAAGTAAACTTTTTCAACTTACGTATTTTTCAGAGACCCATGAACAGATGATAGAATAATAAGACATATTGGAATTCAAGAACATAGGCACATCTAATACTTCTATGAATATAGTCATTTATGGAAGTTGTGCATTTTCTCGTTTCGTTTGTATCGTATGGATCATGCCAAAAATAAAGAAGGGATAGCCTTAACATACTTGGAGTACAAAAAAATATATATGATATTCTTGAGAGGAATTGCACAGTACTCCCTTAAAATTGCAAAATTCCGTTGTTATTACGCAGTAAAATTTCATATGAATTTCTTACAAATTTAAGAACTGCCATCGCTATGAAGTCTCATATAAACTTCAAAAATTCCCTAACCTTCATTCCTTGTCTTTCCTTTCTGTATAATTCCTAACAACTAATGAATTTGATAACCTTACTTGCTGAAATATCTGTTTGAATTAGAGTCTTTTCTTTAAATTGTTGAAAGAGACCAAAATCAGAATCTTTGCTATTCTTTAAAATGGTTGAAAGATACATATCTATCTTTGAATTAAAAAGGCCTTGTGTTGAATATATTACCACCTAACCCATAATGACTAAGAGTCATATAGTTTGGTAGTGGTTTGCTGCCACGTGGGGTGGGGTGGGGTGGGGTGGTTTTAATCTTTATCCATAACTCATTAGTTAATTAGGTAATATCTTGTTACTCAATAATTAATCAATTTTCCACATAATTAAGAATTATCTCAAATTACTTAAAATACTATTCACTTTTAGCACACTTTATACATCTTACTATCATGGTCATGTGGTACCTTGTATGGTATTAGTCCATAAATAAGAGGTATTATAGCTCGGACCATGTTTTATCTCAAAACGACAAACTTCGACAAAACTCATTTTCTTCGATTTGCTTTATCCTCTCACCTTCACGAACTTGTTTGAAATAGTGTAATACTTAAAATCTCCAAATAATCTTGTCCTTGAACTAATTCAATTATCTTGCTACAAATTCAACGTACAATACTACAGGGTGTAACATTATCGTAATATAATACTGCAGGGCGTAACATCATTCCCCCCTTTGGAACATTCGTCCTCGAATGTTGACTGATGCACTTATCATCCTCATAAAACATAGCTTTTGCGAATACTTTAATACTCTCCTTTTCATTTAGGAAACTATTTTTTTTGATAAATCCAAAGGTTAGGGCATTCCCCCTTTTAGGCCTTTTTCTCACACCATGATTTGTGGTCGAAATTCCTCAATCTCATAACTAATGCTACCTTCTAGCATGCAATGCGTACATCTTTGTCCTTGTATGTGCGCCTATGTGACTCTTCTCTCCTTTTTCCTCTAGTTCTTAGCCAATCTCTAGGCCTCACTTTGTGAAGATATACATAAGTTGACAAGGTGTCACTCTGGGCATCTATAGGTATGCTGAAATTCTTCGCTCGGTACTTTGTCAAACTTACGAATATTGCTATATATTATTTCATAGATCTGTACATCTACCCGTATGACTTTACCGCCATAACTCTTACTTTGATTTATCATTACTGAGGTCTGCTACCAAACTCCAGGTTTCTCTCGTTACTTATTCTATATGTGTAAGTCTAAGTCCTTTAATGCTTCCTCATTACTGTTCATCTTAAGAATGACGACCTAATCTTATATCATACTTTGTAATTTTTTATCCATCCATTGTTGATTCACCTCAATATTGATCTACAATTTACTACTGATAACTTGACCTTTTATGTAACACTGCCACTAGGGCTCACGTCGCATCGAGGAACATTTGAAATGATTAGACTGATCCACCTGGGGGAGATACCATGTTTCCATAGCCATATTTCATAGCATCCCAATGTGATTTACCTTACGTGGGTATTTTAATCCTGTACAATTCATGAAATTCCTTCAAATCATCACTCAATCGAAGGCCCAAACATCATCCTTCATTTATCATAATTACACCCTCATTGTACTGTCATGGTAGCATTCCATCTCTTTTAAATGCTATTAGTCTTAGACTCCTTTGAGTTTATTCAGGCTATACTGAGTCTTCTATAACTTAGAGAAACCATAGGTTTACGATGCCGCTATCATTCATGGATACTGAATCCCAACGCTTCTAGCCTTCTATCTGAAGTATAGATTATTCACAACCCTCTGCACCTGAGTACCTCGTACGTTGTTCACCTTTACCTTACTTACCTTAAAATATCACATCACATCTTCTATATTTTTCATGACCTCCATTCCACATAGGTATAATTCACATCCACAACTTGAAGCTCTATTATAACACTTGCACCTTTGGTGTATACACAATCTGATGGAAGCTTCATACTGACTTCTTATGAGGCTGGTACTCTTCTAACTGGATTTATCATAGAGCCATTATAGAATATGGATACTGTACTATCTGTATTGTACCTCTGATATCAAGAGTGATTTCGTTATGTTCTCAATCACAATTTCTATAATTTTCTGGGTCCAATAATCAAACTCCTACTTTATTTAGTCGATGTAACTCTTTAGTTTCCTCTTCCCTCTGATCAACCTTTCTGTAGGCTTAAGATATCTTCTGATCTGCGGGTCATGGTATTTAGTTATTACTTTAGCCTTTCATGAACGCTATGGAATATCCATGATTCAATACTTTGTCTATGACCTGGACTCAATTCTTTCTTTTAACTTATACCTAAGTCCTCTACGATTGTATGATTGTCAACATATATACTAAATGGATAATACTCCAAAATCTTAGGTGCATTCATAATGTAATTATCTTTGGATCATTGATCGAATAATTCCTTTCGTTCCTTCTCAGCTTTCTTTGAACGTAAGTTATTACTTTTCCTGGTCTTTCTACCTCCTTTCTGTGTGCATACTTAACTTATCTTAGTTCCCACACATGCCGGAGTTTTCGTGCAACTCATATGATCTCGAATATTTCTTTTAATTTTACTTCCCGTTCATTAGCCACGGTATGTGCCACTTTCTTTGGAGCGCTTACAATATTGTTGTGAGACTGTTGTTACACGACCATTTTCTCTTTAGATCACTGTGCTTAGGTTGAAGCGTTCTTCCTTATTTCCTCAGCTAGTCTTTCATTGTAGTACTTAAGGACCCTCTGACTCTCGTAAATATGCGAGCTTATTACATCGTTTACCCGACGAAATTTTTGATATCCTTCCTCGCCTATAATTATCCGTAGTTACTTACCTCCACGCCCTTGTGCTTGTAGGGTTGCTTCTGAACTGATCGTTTGATTGTCTTCCTAGTGACGTTCTCTTTTATTTCCGTAACACTCATACGGTACCTTTAACTACCCTGACTCCTATATGAATATTTCTCAAGTATTACAATGTCATAACTGCGGGGCTTAATTCACTATATTGGGTTTTTCTATGTTTATCTTGCATGATCTGTTGATTTGTCTGTGTCCTCTTGTCTAGTCATTAACTAGGCTCTTCCTGAATCAACTGCTAACTACTCGTTGGCCTATTCTCATATTAATATTCTGCGTAATCTTTCTTGGGTTATTTCCTTTGTCTTAACTAACGTCTCGTACTGCTTCTTATCTATCAATAACATCTCGGGCAGGAGCCCTTATTTCCTCTCCTTGATGTCATGCTTGCTTAATGTTCTGGCGTCGTAGCATATACGTAGGATTTGGGTAAGTGCAATCTCATTTCTTTCTCATTTTTCTCGCATTCTTCTTTCACCATTCCATAGTTTCTAGAACCAATTAATCCCGACTTAATGCCACAGCACTCCATATTCCCCCCTTTAGGCGAGTACTAAGATTTAGTGCTACGACGATCTTCCTATAGATGTTTTACCTCTTCAACCTTGGCGTCTTTCTCACAATATCAATGACCCTTACTCACCTTGCGGGAATCCTTCTGTACCAAGGATAACGGAATTCCTCATTCACGAGGGTGACACCTACTGTAACGGGCACATATAGTCCCTTAGGCTTAACTTTTCTCCCATTGTTTTCTTTTGGGAAGCGTCCTCCTGAATGACCTTTAAGGGTTATTCTTTTGTTTTCCATTCTATTATTGTCGGGACGCAATATATGAAATTCTCATGATGCTGACCATTATCAAATTACTCAGTCCCTAATTCATGTTTAGCTTACCTTGTTCACCAGCCCATACTGATTTATGTTACTTTGGAGTCTAACTTTTTCTTCTAGCAGTCGCGTTGGAGTCACAAACTTATTTCTTGAAATGAGGATACAACTTTATGGCTTATACTCTTTTTTTTCCTCGAGACCTGGCACCTCTCATCTTTTCCTTCCCTCGATTATAGACTATGCAATACTGGCACCTTTCATTTTTTTTCACTGTTGTCATCCATGTGTCATATCTTACTCATAATGCTTTATTAACTCTCTTTTTATTTCCCGCTAACATTTATGTCTATCACTTTATTCTGAAAATGCGAACAAGATATTCTTTTGCTCTTAGCTCCCTTTGCTCCATCCATTGGCTCTTTGGATTGCCTAACATTCTCTCTCTACTAGGGACGGGAGCCATACTAAGATAATATTTATCCTTTCCAGGCTTCCAGTGCCCATCTTTGTAGTACTCATATCTAGTTGTACTATTTTAGAGTGCACCATCTGGGTGTCTCACAAGGAGATCTATTGGAATATTTGCTCTATCCTTCGAAAATATCAACTAACGCAAACAATCCATTCACCATTTTGGGTTACTCTAACCCCATCCGGATCCTGATATCCTTTCCTTATCTTATACTACTTCTGTTAGCCCCCACAGAGCATAAATGAGACGGATGTGGCCAATTGTACATACCTATGTTATTTTTGAAGGTAACTCAAAATGCTTATATTTGTCTGCTTGAGTTGCAAATACTGATATTCTTCATGAACTGGGTGTCTCGTACCCTTCCTCACCTTGCTTCTTTTACTTGTTGAAACTTGTGTCTAGCTTCTAAATCTCTTATTCCTTTTTACCGCAAGAGTGAATAGATATTCTTGCCTTAGGGATCCTTATCAAGAAGCTTACACGTCTTAGTATCCATATGTCCTGTTGGAGACTTTACATTTACTCATCATAAGCATGATGCAAAATCGAGTTCCTCTGACTCAATTCTTCCAAAGCCATATTCAATCCCTTACCAACCGTCTTTCTAGATGTCAGTATCATTGTATTACGAATATAATAGAATTTAGGAATCTAAATTCTTATAAGTGATCTCTACCAAACGTTCTAGAGTAAGAAGAAAGAGTGAGTCCTAAATGCCTTGTAGCCTCCTGCTTATAAGTGTGGTGCACAACACACCCATAAACAAGACTCTACTAGACACGACTTGTAGACTACCTAAGACAGAACTTCTCTGATACCACTTTTTTCACGACCCAAACCGATGAGCCGCAACGGGCACCCGGTACCTTACTCAAACAAGTACCAACGTAACGTATCTTTCTTATTACATCATCATAGGTAAATGGGCAGAAGGGGCATAATCAGATAACCAGAGTAAACATGAGGGAATACTGGACATAGAATGACCCAACCTGATATTGAAACTCATACCTGTGACATACGGGCCTATAAGGCCAATGTGATCATTATATACTTAAAATATAGGCCGACAAGGCCATACAAGTATCCATATACATGACATATGTCTACAAGCCTCTAAGAGTACATACTTATCATAAAGGTCAGGAGAGGGCCCCGCTATACCTAACAATACACATCTAAATCATACTGACCAAACAAGTAACTACGGAGCAAATGGAGCGCACCAACATCTTCCACTGAGCTGATAGCCTACTTGGAGAACTCTCGACCTGTTTATCAGGACCTGCAAGCATGAAACACATCGTCCCCAGGAAAAAGGGACGTCAATACAAATAATGTACCGAGTATGTAAGGAATGAAAATCAGTAAATAACAGACAGAGAAACATGGAGTAAAGGACTCCCCAAATCCTAATCCGACCGTGATAGCGCCTATCGTGGAACTAGGCTAGCCAACAATCACATATTTACAGTTTCTTTTAGAAATCCCAACTAATTTTCAACATTTCATAAACATATATAAAATTACTGAATCCATTAAGCAATACAAACATTTAAACAGTCCAAAAACCATCCCCAAGACCCGGAGTCAACATGTCATGAGCATCTAAGGAATATACCAGAAATTCTACTATTATAATACAAAACCTTGGGACGAAGAACTAGGTACAAAATAAGAAAAAGGAAACAGAGATGCTGTGGACGCTGAACAACTACCTCTATGTCCCGACTCCGGCTCCGCACGGAAAGAGATGACTAATGCTCGATACCAGCACATGTATCTGCACACGGGGGTGCATGGAGTAATGTGAGTACGCCAACTCAGTAGTAATGGAAATAAATCAAGTCTAAGCAGTAAGAAACACATACAACCAAATCATCAGTACACAATAAGCATAGCCTTTCTTTCCAACAATATATATATATGAAATCAACATTCCTTAAAAGCCAACTTCAGTAAAATCCTTTGAAAAATGTGTTTTCCAACAATTTCAGAAATAAAAATAACCGAAGAATTTAGTGTAAAATGAAATAAATCATAAGTAGCCCCTCGGGCCAAACATGAATCATAAATCGCCCCTCGGGCAGAACATCACTCAGCATACCTCACAGTCACTCAGTATCAGCCCCTCGGGCAACCTCACTGTCACTCATGCCTCCCAATCACTCATCACTCGACACTCGACACTCGCACTCAGTAGGAACCTGTGCTCACTAGGCGTGTGTACAGACTCCAGAGGGGCTCCTTCATCCCAAGCGCTAATATCAAGCCACCTCGTGTCATATCATATCCTCACAATCAGGACCCCGGCCTCACTTAGTCAGAAACTCTCAAAAGCCCCTTGGGCGTATCAATAAAAACGGGGTACTCGACCCAAAACATCATTTTATATCTCAAAATAGTGTAAATAAGGCTGAGTTTCGAAATTAGTTAAACATAACATGACTGAGTGTAAATCATAAGTAAATACAGTGAGGAAAATAGCATTAAAAAAAACCCCAGGGGGTCTAAACAAGTCGGCACGAGGCCCCAAACATGGCTTATAGCCCAAATATAGCAATAGTTTTAGAACACAATTTAACTTATGATTTAGAGTAAAAATACACAACTCAATAGTTGCCGCGGAGAGGACCAAGTCCAATCCAAAAATCAGTGCACGCCACATACTCGTCATCCGACATGTGCGCCATTCCGAAATAATGAGAAAACACGAAGTCCAGGGTTTCATACCCTCAACACAAGATTTATAGCCATTACTTACCTCTACCCACGCCAAAATACTAATCCGCAATGCTCTTGCCCCTCGAATCGGCTTTCGATTGCTCTGAATCTATCCAAAACCAGATTAACATCATCAATAGACGCTAAATGAACAAGGCTCAAATGAAAACTATCAATTTTAGGCACAATTCTCGAAATTGGCCAAACCCGAGCCCCGGGCCTACATCTCGAAATTCTATAAATATTACATCACAAGAATCCTCATCCTCCCACGATTCTATACATACCAAGAACACCAAAATCGGACCACAATTGCCCTTTCAATTACTCAATTAAAGTTCCAATTTCTCAGGCACCTAACCTCCCCAATTTTGGGTTTAGATCCAACTAATTTCCGGTTTAATTACTTAAAAAACAACATATAATCGAGTTATGAAGTCAAAAATCTTACCTCCAAGTGTTTCCCCTTTGATTCCCTCTTTAAACTCTCTCCAAATCTTCAAATCCATCCACAAATGGTGAAAAGTGGCCTAAGATTCGCGAAGATGGCTATTTAAACATTCTGCCCAGGTGCCCCTAATTACCTCACTGAGATCGCGTTTCCAGCTACGTGTTCACGATGCACAGTCCAAATCTACACTATGCGTTCGCATACCCACACACGCGTTGGCATAGCTCAAACATCCATCCCTCTCACGCGCCTCAGAACACCTATGCGATCGCACAAGGAGCCACGCGACCGCACTGCTCAAGACTGCCCAACCTATGCGATCGCAAACCTTATTACGCGATCGTACAGAAAAATTTTCCTGCCTCAATCTTTAATCTATGCGATCGCGGGAGAACTCCCGCGATCGCAATGAAGAAACCACTGCTGCTAAAACACTAGAAAACCAGCAATCTCCCAAAGACCAAAAGTGCCCGTTTGAGCATCCGAAATACACTCGAGGTCCCCGGAACCTCAACCAAATCTACAAACATATCCCATAACATTATTCAAACTTAGTAGAGCCTTCGAAACACCAAAAACAATGCAAAAATGCCAAAATCACATCAAATTCAAGCCTATGAACTTTGAAATTTCTAAATTTCACCAAAGATGCCGAAACTATCCAAAACACATCCGATTGACTTGGAAATTTGCACACATATCCAAAATGAAATTACGAACTTGCTCCAACTCCTGGAATTCCATCCGACCCCGTTAGCCTATTTTCCCCTGCAGACCGAAAATCGCCAAAAAACTAACTTTCGCCAATTCAAGCCTAGTTCTACACTGGACATCAAAACTTCATTCTGAGCACACTTCTAAGTCCCAAATCACCTAAAGAAGATATCCTAGCCATAAAATCTACATTCCGAGATCGTTTACCAATAAGTCAACTCCCAGTTGACTTTTCCAACTATTAAGCCAATTTAAGAGACTAAGTGTCTCAGTTCTCACCACGACCACCCGAACCCGAACCAACCGACCCAATACAACATAAGTAGGCTAAGAAACATATGATAAAGCAGAAACGAGGGAAACGGGGATAATCTCATGGAACGACCGACCGGGTCGTTACATCCTCCCCCTCTTAAACAAACGTTCGTCCTCAAATGGGTCTACAAACATATCTGGAGTCTCGAATAAGTGAGGATTTCTGCTCCGCATCTCCCGCTCGGTCTCCCAGGTGGCATCCTCCATCGGCTGTCCTTTCCACTGAACCTTCACTGAAGCTATATCCTTAGACCTTAGCTTTCTGACCTGACGACCCGAATAGCCACTGGCTTCACCTCATATGACATATCACCCTCGAGCGGAACCGTGTTGAAGTCCAAAACATGAGACGGGTCACCAACATACTATCAGAGCATCGAAACATGGAACACTGAATGAATACTCGATAAGCTGGGAGGCAAGGCAAGCCTATAAGCCACCTCTCCAATCCTCTGAAGCACCTCAAATGGCCCAATGAATCGGGGACTCAGCTTTCCCCTCTTCCCGAACCTCATAACACCCCTCATGGGTGACACCTTCAGCAGCACCTTCTCCCCAACCATGAAAGACACATCTCGGACCTTCCGGTCCACATAACTCTTCTGCCTAGACTACGCCGTGCGAAGCCGCTCCTGAACCAATTTCACCTTACCCAACGCATCCTGAACCAAGTCTGTGCCCAATATCCTAGCCTCGCCCGGCTCGAACCAACCAACCGAAGATCTGCCCCTCCTACCATATAACGCATCATACGGAGCTATCTGGATACTCGACTGATAACTATTATTATATGCAAACTCCACGAGTGGCAGAAACTGGTCCCATGAACCCCCAAAATCAATAACACAGGCACATAACATATCCTCCAGAATCTGAATAGTACGCTCCGACTGCCCGTCGGTCTGAGGATGAAATACTGTGCTCAACTCGACCTGAGTACCTAACTCCCTCTGCACCACCCTCCAAAACTGAGATGTGAATTGAGTACCTCTGTCAAAAATGATAGAAACTGGAACCCCATGCAATCGGACAATCTCCTTGATGTAAAATCTCGGCTAACCGCCCCGAAGAATAAGTAGTACCAATAGGAATGAAGTGCGCGGACTTGGTCAGCTGATCCACAATAACCCATATAGTATCAAACCTCCTCGAAGTACGTGGAAGCCTAACTACAATGTCCATGGTGATCTGCTCCCACTTCCACTCCAGAATGTCTAATCTCTGAAGCAAGCCACCCAGTCTCTGGTGCTCATACTTGACCTGCTGATAGTTGAGACACGAGCTACAAACTCAAAAATATCCCTCTTCATCCGCCTCCACCAATAATGCTGTCTCAGATCCTAATACATCTTTGCGGCACCCCGATGGATGGAATACCGCAAATTATGGCCCTCGGCTAGAATCAAATCTCGAAGTCCATCCACATTGGGCACGCAAATCTGGCCCTGCATCCTCATGACCCCATCATCACCAATAACCACATCCCTGGAATCACCGCGACGGACCCTGTCCTGAAGAACGAGCAAGTATGGATCATCATACTGGCGTGCTCTAATCTGATCATAAAGAGAAGACCTGGAGGCTACACAAGCCAAACCTGCGGGGGCTCTGATAGATCCAATCTCACCAACTGACCCGCCAAAGCCTGAACGTCAAGTGCTAATGGCCGCTCTACTACTGGAAGGTAGGCTAGACTCCCCAAACTCTCTGCTCTGCAGCTCAGGGCATCAGCCACTACATTGGCCTTCCCCGGATGGTATAAAATAGTGAGGTCATAATCCTTGAGAAGCTCCAACCACCTCCTCTGATGCAAATTCAGATCCTTCTACTTAAGCAGATGCTGCAAACTATGGTGATCAGTGAAAATCTCACAATGCACTCCATACAAATAATGACGCCAAATCTTCAAGGCGTGGACAATAACTGCTAGCTCAAGATCGTGCATTAGATAATTCTTCTCGTGCACTTTCAACTGTCTGGATGCGTAGGCAATCACCCTACCATCCTGCATCAAAAGTGCTCCAAGGCCAACTCTCGAGGCATCACAGTAAACTGCATAAGAACCTGAACCCGTAGGCAAAACCAACACCGGAGCTATAGTCAAAGCTGACTTGAGCTTCTGAAAGCTCTCTTCACACTCCTCAGTCCACCTGAATTGATCACCCTTCTGGGTCAGTCTGGTCATAGGTGCTGCAATAGATGAAAATCCCTCTACGAAACGACGATAGTACCCTGCCAAATCAAGGAAGCTGCGAATCTCAGTAGCTGATGACGGTCTAGGCCAGCTCTGCACCGCCTCTATCTTCTTCGGATCAACCTGAATACCCTCACTGGACACCATGTGCTCCAAGAACGCTACTGAATCAATCCAGAACTCACACTTCAAAAATTTTGCATACAACTTCTTCTCCCTCAAGGTCCGAAGCAAAACTCTCAAATGCTGCTCATGATCCTCCCGAGATTGGGAATACACCAAGATATCGTCAATAAACATGATGACGAAAAAATCCAGATAAGGTCGGAATACACTGTGCATCAAGTGCATAAAGGTTGCTGGGGCATTGGTCAGCCCGAATGACATAATCAGAAACTCATAATGACCATATCTAGTCCTGAAAGCAGTCTTCGGAATGTCTGGCCCCTGAATCTTCAACTGATGATAGACGGAATGCAAGTCAATCTTAGAAAATACCCTAGCACCCTGCAACTGATCAAACAAGTCATCTATTCGAGGCAAGGGATAGGTTCTTCACCGTAACCCTGTTCAGCTGCCAATAATCAATACACATACGCATAGAACCATCCTTCTTCTTTACAAACAACACTGGTGCACCCCAAGGTGACACACTAGGCCGAATGAACCCCTTATCTAGGAGTTCCGGAAGCTGCTCCTTTAATTCCTTTAGCTCCGCTGGTGCCATACGATAAGGTGGAACAAAAATAGGTTGGGTGCCTGGAACCAGGTCAATACCAAAATCAATGTCCCTGTCAGGTGGCGTGTCTGACATGTCTGCAGGAAACACGTCCGGAAAGTCACGGACCACAAGAACTGAATCAATAGCGGGAGTCTCACCACTGACATCCCTCACAAAAGCCAGATACAATAAACACCCCTTCTCAACCATGCGCTGGGCCTTCAGGTAGGAAATCACCCTGCTAGGCACATACTCCGAAGAACCTCTACACTCAACCCTCGGACATCCTGGCATAGCTAAGGTCACGGTCTTAGCATGACAGTCAAGGACATCATGACACAGAGATAACCAATCCATGCCTAATATCACATCAAAATCGACCATGCTGAGCAACAGTAGGTCTACTCGGGTCTCCAGACCCCCAATAGATATCACACACGACTGATACACACGGTCCACAACAATAGTATCGCCCACCGGGGTTGACACATGAACAGACATAACTAAAGACTCACGGGGCATATCCAGGAAATGGGCAAAATGTGACGAGACATAAGAATATGTAGAACCAGGGTCAAATAAAGACAAAGCATCTCAGTGACAGACTGAGACAATACCTGCAATCACTGCATCAGAGGCCATAGCATCTGGCCTAGCTAGAAACGCATACATACGGGCCTGACCTCCACCTGCTCGGCCTCCCCCTCTAGGGAGGCCTCTAGCTAACTGACTACCACCCCTGGATTTCTGGGCGGGTGGTGAAGTAACTGGAAGTGAAGTCGAGGGCTGGCCCCTCTGCTGAGAAGAACAACCAGAACGATGGGGAAACTGCCTCCACATGTTCCCAAACTCTCCACACTCAAAACAAATCCCTGGAGCTGGAGGCGGGGACTGATAGAAACCCCTAGCACCAGAATGGCCACTAGAAGAATCATGCATAGAGGAACTCTGAACTGGTGGTGCTCGAGCTGCACTCTGGCTTGGGAGGGCATCGAATGAAGAGTGTCCTGACTGAGAACTGCGGGGACCATGCCCCGAAGATGCACCACTATAGGCTGGCCGGACTGACTCAAGAGGCCTAAATGAACGACCTCTACCATGCTGAAACTGCCCCTTGGAAGGAGCACCAATAGAACCACCCGATCCACGAGGCCTCTTTCCCTCCCTCTCCTGGCGGCGAACCGACTCAATATCTAGAGCAATATCAACAACATGCTCGAAGGTAGCATCTTATACTCTCTCCCGAGTCATAAAAAGACGGAGCTGATAAGTTAGGCCATCCACGAACCTCCTAATCCTATCCTTATCAGTAGGAACCAACTCGGTGGCATGACGAGCCAACTCTGAAAACCGTATCTCATACTGCGTCATTGATAGCTCCCCCTGACGCTGCTCAAAATGCCTGCGCTGCTCCTCCCTGTGAGACTGGGGTACAAACTTCTCCAAGAAGATAGTGGAGAACTGCTTTCAGGTGAGGGGTGCTGAACCAACAGGCTTACGCCTCACAAAAGACTCCCACCAAGTGAAAGCAACACCAAAAAACTGAAAAGTAGCAAACGATACCCCACTAGTCTCCAGAATCCCAGCAGTAGGCATCATCCTCTGACACTTATCCTGAAAACCCTGGGCATCCTGGCCCTCATCACCATTGAATGTCGGAGGCTGAAGTCTACTAAATCTCTCCAGTCTACGCTGCTCGTCCTCTGGCATATCCGGAACCACGAAGTCCTGAACTCGAGCAATCGGCTGGGCTGGAATCGCCCCCGGTGTCTGATGGAACTGAGTAACCTGCTCAGGTGTTCGGGCAACTGGAGTCTGACTGCCTCCCCCGGCCTGAGAAGTAGCGGCAACTGCCTGAGCAAGGGTGGTACACACAGTCAAGATCTGAGCCAAGTTCTCCTGAAGACCCGGAATAACAATAGGCACCGCCGGTGCCTGAGTCTGTCCTACTGGAGCATCTGCGGCGGGAACCTGATCTTGAATAGTAGGGGGATCGACTGGTAATGCCTCGGCTACTGTACGGGCTAGTCCCCTACCTCTACCACGGCCTCGACCTCTCGCTGGTCTAGCTGGTGGTTGATCACCCTGATCGGTAGCGCGAGTCCTCACCATCTATGAGACAATGAAACAACAGAAGTTTATATTTCCAGAGTAAAAAAAATGGTACGACAGAAATCAAGAAAAAATGAGATAATTCCTAAGGGTTCCGCAACCTCTGGAAGATAAGTACAAACGTCTCAATACCGATCCGCAAGACTCTACTAAACCTGCTCATGACCGTTGAGTCCTATGTAACCTAGGCTCTGATACCAACTTGTCACGACCCCAAATCCTAAATCGGCCGTGATGGCGCCTATCGTGGAACTAGGCTAGCCAACAATCACATATTTACAGTTTCTTTCCAAAATCCAACTCATTTTCAACATTTCATAAATGTAGATAAAATTACTGAATCCATTAAGCAAAACAAATAGTTAACAGTCCAAAAACCATCCCCAAGACCCGGAGTTAACATGTCATGAGCATTTATGGAATATACCAAAAATTCTACTATTATAATACAAAACCTCGGGATGAAGAACTAGGTACAAAGTAAGAAAAAGGAAACAGAGATGCTGCGGACGCTGAACAACTACCTCTATGTCCCGACTCCAGCTCCGCACGGAAAGAGATGACTAACGCTCGGTACCAGCACCTGTATCTGCACATAGGGGTGCAGGGAGTAACGTGAGTACACCAACTCAGTAGTAATGGAAAGAAATTAAGTCTAAGCAGTAAGAAACACATAAAACCAAATCATCAGTTCACAATAAGCATAACCTTTCTTTCCAACAATATATACAATATATATATATATACATAT
>ML370914.1:34405-56544 GCA_005239525.1 Nicotiana knightiana
ATATATATATATATATATATATGTATATATATATATATGAAATCAACATCCCTTAAAAGCCAACTTCAGTAAAATCCTTTGAAAAATGTGTTTTCCAACAGTTTCAGGAATAAAAATAACCGAAGGATTTAGTATAAAATGAAATAAATCATAAGTAGCCCCTCGGGCCAAAACATGAATCATAAATCGCCCCTCGGGCAGAACATCACTCAGCATACCTCACAGTCACTCAGTATCAGCCCTTCGGGCAACCTCACTGTCACTCATGCCTCCCAATCACTCGTCACTCGGCACTCACACTCAGTAGGTACCTGCGCTCATGGGGGTGTGTACAGACTCCGGAGGCGCTCCTTCAGCCCAAGCGCTAATATCAATCCACCTCGTGGCATATCATATCCTCACAATCAGGCCCTCGGCTTCACTCAGTCAGAAACTCTCAAAAGCCCCTCGGGCGTATCAGTAAAAATGTAGTACTTGACCCAAAGCATCATTTTATATCTCAAAATAGTGTAAATAAGGATGATGTTCGAAATCAGTTAAACATAACATGACGGAGTGTAAATCATAAGTCAACACAGTGAGGAAAATAGCAGTAAGAAAAACCCCCAAGGGGTCTAAACAAGTCGGCACGAGGCCCCAAACATGGCTTATAGCCCAAATATAGCAATAGTTTTAGAACACAATTTAACTTATGATTTAGAGTAAAAATACGCAACTCAATAGTTGCCGCGGAGAGGACCAAGTCCAATCCAAAAATCAGTGCACGCCACATACTCGTCATCCAACATGTGCGCCATTCTAAAATAGTGATAAAACACGAAGTCTGGGGTTTTATACCCTTAGGACTAGATTTATAGCCATTACTTACCTCCACTCGGGCTAAAATACTAATCTGCGATGCTCTTGCCCCTCGAATAGGCTCCCGATTGCTCCGAATCTAACCAAAACCAGATTAACATCATCAATAGACACTAAATGAACAAGGAAACTATCAATTTTAGGTACAATTCTCGAAATTGGCCAAACCCGAGCCCCGGGTCCACGACTCAGAATTTTATAAAATTTATATCACAAGATTCATCATCCTCCCACGATTCTATACATACCAAGAACACCAAAATCGGACCACAATTGCCCCTTCAATTACTCAATTGAAGTCCCAATTTCTCATGCACCGAACCTCCCCAATTTGGGGTTTAAATCCAACTAATTTCCGGTTTAATTACTTAGAAAACAACATAGAATCGAGTTATGAAGTCAAAAATCTTACCTCCAAGTGTTTCCCCTTTGATTCCCTCTTTAAACGCTCTCCAAAGCTTCAAATCCGTCCACAAATGGTGAAAAGTGGCCTAAAATTCGCGAAGATGGCTATTTAAACATTCTGCCCAGGTGCTCCTAATTACCTTAGTGTGATCACGTTTCCAGCTACGCGTTCGCGATGCACAGTCCAAACCCATTCTATGCGTTCGCATACCTACACACGTGTTCGCATAGCTCAAACATCCATCCCTTTCACGTGCCTTAGAACACCTATGCGATCGCACAAGGAGTCCCGCGACCGCACTGCTCAAGACTGCCCAACCTATGCGATCGCAAACCTTATTACGCGATCGCATAGAAAAATATGCCTACCTCAATCTTTAATCTACGCGATCGCGGGTGAACTCACGCAATCACAATGAAGAAACCACTACTGCTAAAACACCAAAAAACCAGCAATCTCCCAAAGACCAAAAGTGCTCGTTTGAGCATCCGAAATACACCCGAGGCCCCCGGCACCTCAAAAAAACCTACCAACATATCCCATAACATCATTCAAACTTAGTCGAGCCTTTGAAACACCGAAAACAACGCAAAAACACCAAAATCACATCAAATTCAAGCCTATGAATAAATTTCACCAAAGATGCCGAAACCATCCAAAACACATCCGATTGACCCGAAAATTTGCACACATATCCAAAATGACATTACGAACCTGCTCCAACTCCCGGAATTCCATTTCGACCCTAATAGCCTATTTTCCCCTGCCGACCGGAAATCGCCAAAAACTAACTTTCGCCAACTCAAGCCTAATTTTACACTGGACATCTAAACTTTATTCTGAGCACAATCCTAAGTCCAAAATCACCTAACGAAGCTATCCGATCCATAAAATCTACATTCCGAGATTCTTTACCAATAATTCAACTCCCAGTTGATTTTTCCAACTATTAAGCCAATTTAAGATGACCTCTTTATGATAATGGGCGGTCGAAAGTGATTCGACAGTGTTGAAGGCCTCTAAGATGACCTCTTTATGATCAATAATGAGAAATGAATGAAGAACAATTAATGAACACAAATAAATGAAAGACAACAAATCAATGATACAATTGTAAAGAATGTTTGAGTTAGAGGGCAGAGAATGTTCTTAGTCTTGTATATTAAGTATCATGTGTTTTACAAAGTGACGAGGGTCCCCTTTATATATGAGGGGGAATCCCAACATAGTACATGTGTAATTAATGCAAAGAGATATTATTGGTACAACCATTTAATGCCACGGTACGGGCTTGTACTATTTTGTGTATTTTGCCAGCTTTAACCACGTGCCTTTTGGGAATTTCCTGCCTTTCCACGCTGACCTTCAATTTGCACTGCCTCGAGGTCGAGGGCATTCGATATGAACCCTCGATGTTAAAACTCGAACCTTCGAGCCTTCTTAGCGTCGTAATGACCGTAAAATAGGGCTCTCCGAATTTAGCCGTATACAAATAGTCCCCACGTTTCTTAGAATGAAGTGATAAGAAACAGTCTTGACTTTTTGCCTCTTCGACACCCCTATTATGATGTCAGTCCTTTCAGAGCATTAAATGATGTGACATAAAAAACTGCGCAGAGGTCCCTGTCAACACAATTCTCGAGAAGTCCACGAACCGTCATAGGTTCGATCCTTCCGCTTCAAGCATGCCCTAAGGGCCTCTATAAATACTCCAATCACTTGCCTTTTTATAGTTTTGCATCTTCTTCATCTTCTACAAACCTTCAAATTTTGACTAAGTGCTTTCCATTCTTATCTTCTGCCTGTGTTTGTTTCTTCGTCTTCTTACTTCAAAACTCGATTGTAATCATGGCAAAAACTTCCAAAACGGTTCCACAGAAAGAGGGAGCCGCTTCTTCACCATGCCCATCTAAGGGCAAGTTAAAAACTCCTCCTACCATCGAGCAATGCATCCCTGGCCCTTTCGACACCATTTCTGACTTCACAATAGAAAAACCCCCTTCTACACCGGGCCGATGCAAGCCCATGTCCCAATACATAAGTGTAGTATCAGATACATAGATAGGGTAAAACTCGACTGCCGCTGGGGAGAGGCGGCCCGAGTAGAGATCCTTACAGCTGATGAAAGCATAGTCACGCATAAGGATGGCTTTCTCAGTGTATATACATACCCCTTTACCTTAGGCCCCGTCGATTCTTCTTCTCCACCGATTGACCCGGTGAATCTTGATTTTTGTCATCAATACCGAGAGACACTCGGTCAGATCTATCCTTCTTTTCGGAGGATCGTATATATGTTTTGACATATTGCCAACATGGTCGAGGGAGTGAATTTCACCTTGACCATCTCATCAGATTGTACAACCCTCGCCTCTTCCGCGGGGGCCTAATTAAACTGCACCGCCGATCCGCCAAGGCGTTCCTCGCCTGCATGAACGAAGATAAAGATCGGGGATGGATGAGCCGATTTGTTAGAATCAGAACTTCGGACGTCATCCCTGCTGATAGACTGCCATTCCCGGAGGAATGGAATATGAAACGTAGGTAACCCATATTGATTATGCTTTATCACCTCTTGTTTCTTTTTATCGGTTCTGAATACTCTTTGTTTTGACTGTGTAGCCACTGTCTGGTTCCCCGATGCGGTCCAGGACCTTCCGGGGTGGATCAGGCTTTTGGAATCCGCCTTTCTATGTAAAAAATGCGTATGGCGTGAGCTGGCTAAAACAAGGTGGCAAGCAAAGAACCACGGTATGCTCTTGTTGCTATTGTTTTCTCATTCTTTGTAAGAACTTTTGATGATGATGTTTTTTGATATAACACATTTGTGCAGGCCTCGATGAAGGCGTGTTGATAAGGTTGCCCCCACCTGGTGAGGAAGAGGCTCCGAAGACCGCCAAAGATAAGAAAAGGAAGAAGGAGGCCTCAGTGGAGTCTCCAAAATAAAAAAGGACAAAGGCTCGAAAGCCCAAGACCGATGCCACGGTCTTGTCCTCGACGGCCGCTAAGAGCCTGCGGGCCAAGGAAGAGAGTGATGATGCCTGCCCTTTGGTACAAAGGGAAAAATGAAGCGCTGATGCTTCGAGAGTTTTTGGGCGGTCGCCTGCTGAGTTGGAGTCAGCCGACGCGGACCCGCGGTAAGTAGAGAGGACCCACGAGGAGGTTTTGGGCGCAGTCCCTGAGACGCCCATCGGACATGGCACAATACGTGTTGAGGAGCTCGGAGGGCTTGCTATTGGAGCTTTCCGGGATCGGGAAGAAGCCTCGATAGAGGCTGATGCTGCCGGTGGATTTCACTCGGGCCCGTCATTTTCTCCGGGGGAGATACGAGATGCCCAAATTAGGAGTTTTCCCGGTTTGGAGACCTCTCGTGGAGAGGATGATACATTTAGAGACTATTTCGAAGGGGGTAGATGAGGAGACCGATGTTGATGCCCCCATTGCCCTCGAGGAAGCCGAGAGGCTCCAAAAGCAGGTGACATTTGAGAAATAATATGTTGTTCTTTGATTTTCTATTCTTATTTTATGATTTTCCTTCTCTGTGCTGCAGGTCAAGAAGCTATATGGCCAAGACTTCTCTAAGATTCAAGATGAGTTGACTCATCGTGGAGAGGAGCTTGAGAAGCTTATGTCGGAGTTGGTCGAGCTGGAAGATTTACGTGCTCGAAAGGAGGAGGAATTGGCCAACCTCTGGGCAAGATCGGAGAGGGTTCCGGAGAGGGCCGACTTCACCGAGCAGGTATGCTGGTACCCACACTTCTATTTTTAGTTGCAATGTTTGGTGCTGATTGACTTATTTTCTGCTTTCAGATTAGGCAGAAGGATGCCTTGGTGGAGCGGCTTCGAGAGGAAGTTGTGGCCAAGGATGCCAAAATCCTAGAGTTGGCTCGGCTGAATGATGCCGCGTCTTCGGAGAGGGAGGCACTTCGGGGGAAGCTATCCTCGATTCTAGACCTTCTTCGAGGTGCTCAGGAGGAGGCTGCTACACTATCTGCAGCCAAGTCTAAGGACAATGAATTTGTCTCCTCATACAAGAGAGATGCTGCTGCTGCTGCGAATGATCGGGCCAGGGAGATATCCGATAAGGTCGAGCTAAAGCTGGCTAGGGTAGTTTCTTATGCCCACATTCAAGCCAGGAGGCAAGCCCTCGAGGAAGTGAGCACCAAGGGCGTCAATCTCTCTGCTGAGATCGAAGAAGCCAGAGCCTTGGAGGAGGAATAAAAAATGCCGACTACGTCGGACGAGGGCTCTAAAAGCGGCTCGGATAGCAGCGAAGGCGAAGAGTAGATTCTCCTACTATTTTGCTTTTTTCTCTTTCTGTATATGGGACCCTCGGGGGAACTTTTGTAGAACATCCTTGTAAATGCATTTCTTGAAATAAAATACCTAGTTGTGTACATATCTACAAATATTGTTCTGCAATGCTTGCGCAAAAGTTGACTTTCAAGCTTCGACTTCTAGCCCTTCGGAACCCGCACTTTCAATAACAGATCCCCTCAAGATCGGAAACCTTCTCGAGGTTAGGCCGACATGGGAGCTTCGATAACTAGAGCGCTGTTTGACAATGTCATTTATGTGACATGACCGTGAAGTGTCCGAGGTGGCCCCACCGGTATTGTGATGACCCAAAAAGTCATCTCTCATTTTATAAGTCAAAACTGTGTTCCGAGGCCTTGAAAACTTCCTTTTATCTCACCTTGTTTTGTGTGTGCATTCCGGGCGTATATCCGGAAAGCTTTTATATGAAAAACTGAGAAAAATGCTAATTTTTCCTTTAAAATTGAATTTAAGTTGACTTTGGTCAACATTTTGGTTAAACGGACCCGAACCCGTGATTTTGACGGTCTCGAAGGGTCCGTAGGAAAGTATGGGACTTGGGCGTATTCCCGAAATTTAATTCCGATGTCCCAAGCCCGAGAAATGAATTTTTGAAAGAAATTTTTTTACTGAAATTATAAGAGTTTTTGGAAATTTGATTATATTTGAAATTGATGGTATCGGCCCCGTATTTTGGTTCCGGAGCCCGGTACACGTTTAATATAGTATTTGAGTGATGCTTGTAAAAATTTGATAAGAAACGAAGGTCATATGACGTGATTCAAATCCGTAGTTGTAAGAATTGAAATTTTGAAAGTTCTTGAGATTTTCTTTGATTTTGATGCTAAATTCGTTGTTTAAGATTTTATTTTGGCAATTTGATCGCGCGAGTAAGTCCGTAGGATATTTTTGGGGTTGTGTGCATGTCTGGTTTGGAGCCCCGAGGGCTCGTGTGAGATTCGGATAGGCGTCCGAGTTTTTTTGGACTTAGAAAATCTGGTGAAGTAGCTGTTTTCTGGTGTCTGGTAATTTGTACTATGCGAACGCGTGGTAATCCACGCGAACAACTAATTGGGGCTGGGGCTGGGTTTGTACTATGCGAACCCGGCCAGTGGCTCGCGAACGCACAACTTTAGGAGGGGAAGTGGGGGAGGGGAGCTAATACTCTATGCGAACGCGTCCAAGGCACGCGAATGTGAAGGCTAAGGGGGGGGGGGAGTAAGACTACGGGAACGCATCAGACCTCTCGCGATCGCGTAAAGGGTCTTTCTAGGGGTTTAAAACAGTAACAAAAACGGGAATAGGCCATAATTTCATATATCTTTCCATAGAATCCGACCTTGGTCGATTTTTGAAGAGGGATTTCATCACCAAATCATAGGTTCGTGTTCTTCAACTCATTTATCCATTAACACCCATTAGAGTTCTAGGCCTAAATCTTGTTCTTTAAGGGTAGAAATTAGCGATTTTACAAATTTGAGAATTTAGACCTAGATTTGGGGTCAGATTTTGAAACTATTACATATTCGGACTCGTGGGTGAATGGGTGATCGGGGTTTGATCTGAACCTCGTGTTATGACCAAGCGGGCCCAGGGTCGATTTTTGACTTTTTGGGAAGAATGATAGAAAACTCATCATTAAGCATTGTGGTTGAATTATTTAGCGTTTATTGATATTGTTAAGCTAATTATGTCTAGATACAATCGAATTGGAGGCGAATTCTAAAGGAAAAGCGGTAATTGAGGCTTGAGTTTGGTCGTGAAATTCAAGGTAAGTGTTTGGCTTAACCTAGCTTGAGGGAATATGTATTGTGTCTTATTTGCTACGTGTTAGTATAATGTGCAATGTAAAGGTGTGGTGATGAGTATCTATACGTTGGTTCAAGCATGCCATGAGTTGAATATTGCGATTTATGTGATTTTTTCATTAAGCATTACTTGAGTTTAATTTGACAATTATCTATGTTGGTGATGTTTCTTTGGTATTGATCATTGTTGAGTATTGGCTCGAGTTGAGAATTGCTACGTGAAATTGACTAACTAGGTAAGATTGGTTATAGCTGTTTCCCTTGCCGGGATGATATTGATTCTACTGTTGACTCCCTTGCCGGGACGTTATCGCTTTATTATTGTTGTTTGTATTGTTGATTTCCTTGCCGGATTGTTGTTATTGATTTGTTTGGGTGAGGAAGAGTGTAAATCACGAAGGGTGATTCCGTGCATGTTATTTATTATTTGGGTAAGGATGAGAGTAAAAACACGAAGGGTGATGCCATTCCATATTATGATATTAAAAGCACGAAGGGTGATACCGTGCCGTTTCTATTGATTTATTGTGAGGATGAGAGTAAAAGCACGAAGGGTGATGCCGTGCATTATATTTATTATTTGGTGAGGATGAGAGTAAAAACACGAAGGATGATGCCGTGCATTTTATTTATTATTTGGTGAGGATGAGAGTAAAAGCAAGCACGAAGGGTGATGCCGTGCATTCTACTTATTATTTGGTGAGGATGAGAGTAAAAGCACGAAGGGTGATGCCGTGCACTTGTTTTGTGCTGTTATTTTTGTTGTTTAAATTGATATCTAATTTGTTGCTTTAGTTCTTATTTCTATTATTTGATATTTCCTCCCCTCAGTATGTTCCCCTTTCCTTGTATTTAGCTGCTTAATTCTTGTTGTTATTATTTTCTCCGTATATGATTAAACTGCACAGGTTTAGTTGGTTGTCGTATCCTAGCCTCATCACTACTTCGCCAAGGTTAGGCTCAACACTTACTCAGTACATGGGGTCAGTTGTACTGATGCTTCACACTTCACTTTTTGTACAGATCCCGGTACAGGACCCTAAGAACCTTAGAGTCAGGAGGCTGCCTTCAGTCCTTTTTGGAGATTCCGAGGTAGTCTTGCAGGCGTCCGCAGGCCTTAGAGTCCCCTCCTACTTTATTTCCACTTTGTTCTTCTTTATTTTGAGACAGATGTATTTATTTTGTTCAGACCTTTATATGTAGTACTCATAGACAGTATGTGAAGTTGTGACACCAAATTCTGGGTTTAGTATTATGATTTTCATAATGGCTTTTAATTTAGTTGTAGACTTTGTTTTCTCTCACACTTCAATTTCCGCTGATTTGTACATCCCCCATTATCTGTTAAAAATAAATGAATAAGGTAAATAAACATTAAAGTTGGCTTACCTAGCGGGTTCAATGTTAAACGCCATCACGATCGCGACAGTGGGAAATTCGGGTCGTGACAAGTTGGTATCAGAGCACTAGGTTGCTTAGGCCTCACAATTCACGGACAAGATTAGTAGAGTTTGAGGGATCGGTACAGAGACGTCTGTGCTTATCCACCAGAGGATACATAGTTTAGGAATGACTTCACATCTATTCTTCTCTGTCGTACGATTTGATTTCTCAGAATTAATTGAATTTCTACTCTATTCTCTCGCCGATGGCGAGAACACGTGCTTCTTCACCACCGATCAGCAACCCAAGTCTCCAGTTGCAGTTCCTACGCGGGGCCGAGGCCGAGGCCGAGGCCGTGCTAGAGGCCGAGGTAGGGGCATAGCTCAGGCCAAAGCAGCAGCCCCAGTGGCGGAGCCTCAGGTAGAGTTTGCTGATAAGGTTCCTGCCCAGACAGTCCCGGTTGGACCAGCTCAGGTTCCCGAGGGGTTCATTGCCACCCTAGTACTCCAGGATGCTATGGTCCGTCTAGTGGGCCTCATGGAGAGCGTTGCTCAGACAGGTTATCCTACAACACCAGCCATCTCTCAGGCTGGGGAAGGAGCCCAGTCTCCCGCTAATCGCACTCTGGAGTAGTTGGCTTCTCAGTTCCAGACTCCAGCACCTCAGACAACTGGGGCAGTTCATTCGGGTATTGTGGCTCAGACCAGTGATGAAGTAGCTATGTCTGCTGATGCTTTGTGGAGATCGGACCGGTTCACCAAGATGTTTACTACTACTTATAGCGGTTCATCTTCAGAGGATCCCCAGGAGTATTTGGATAGCTGCCACGAGGTTCTACGGAACATGCGGATAGTGAAGACCAATGGGGTCGACTTTGTTACTTTCTGTCTGTTAGTTCCCGCCAAGATCTGGTGGAGAGATTATTGTTTGGCTAGACCAGCGGGATCACCGCCTTTGACTTGGGCCCAATTCTCCGATTTATTTCTGGAGAAGTTTCTCTCTATCACTCAGAGAGAGGATTATATGAGGCAGTTTGAGCGTCTCCAGCAGGGTTCTATGACCGTCACTCAGTATGAGACTAGATTCATTACCTTGGCCCTTCATGCTATTATGATACTTCCCACCGACCGAGAGAGGGTGAGGAGGTTTGTTGAGGGACTAGCTCAGTCGATCAGATTGCAGATGGCTAGAGAGGCATGGAGTGATATTTCCTTTCAGGATGCTGCCAATGTGGCCAGACGAGTCGAGATGGTTCTATCACAGGGGAGTGGTCAGGGGTCTGACAAGAGGCCTCGTCCTTTTAGCCGGTTCAGTGGTGTCTCATCTGGAGGCAGGGATTCTTTTGGTAGGGGCCATCCTCCTAGGCCGTTTTAATCAGCACTTCAAGTTTCTCACACTGCTCCAGGTGGCCGTGGTTCCCACATGCAGTATTCTGATCAGTTGTCCTACAGTACACCACCAGCTCCTATCAGTGCACCGCCACTCTAAAGTTTCTAGGGTGGTTACTCAGGTCGTCAGGGTCAGTTTCAGGGCCAGCAGTCTCAGCAGCCGAGATCTTGTTATACTTGTGGTTGTCCGGGGCACCTTGCTAGATTTTGCCGTCGAGCCTCGAGCACTTCTCAGCACTAGGGTTCTCGTGCCATGGTTCCCGCACCAGGTGTTCCACCACCCTCTCCGCCAGCCAGAGGTGGGGGTCGAGGTGTTAGAGGTGAAGATCATGCAGTTAGAGGTGGAGGCCAGACTATTAGAGGTAGAGGTCAGCCAGCTGGAGGCCGTTCCAGGGGTATAATTCAGATTGGTGGGGCCCAGCCCCGATGTTATGCTATTCCAGCGAGACCTGAGGCTGAGGCCTCTGATGTGTTTATCATAGGTATGGTTTCCATTTGCAGCAGGGATGCTTCGGTTTTATTTGATCCAGGGTCCACATATTCCTATGTGTCATCTTATTCTGCTCCTTATTTGGTTATGCCTCGTGATTCTCTGAGTACTCCTGTATATGTGTCTACACCAGTGGGTGATTCTATTGTGGTAGATCGTGTCTACCATTCATGTGTAGTGGTTATTGGTGGTCTTGAGACCAGTGTAGATCTTCTACTCCTTGATATGGCAGGTTTTGATGTCATTTTGGGGATGGATTGGTTTTCGCCTTATCATGCCATCCTGGACTGTCATGCCAAGACCGTGACCTTAGCATTGTCGGGGTTGCCTGGACTGGAGTGGATAGGGACTCCTGGTCATTCTTCCAGCAGGATTATCTCATATATGAAGGCCCGACACATGGTTGAGAAGGGGTGTTTTGCCTATTTGGCCTATATTCTTGATTCTAGTGCCGAGGTTCCTTCTATAGAGTCTGTGCCCATTGTCCGTGAGTTTCTGAAGGTGTTTCTTGCAGACCTGTCGGGTATACCACCTGACAGAGATATTGACTTTTGCATTGATTTGGCTCCGGGCACTCAGCCCATTTCTTTTCCGCCATATCATATGGCCCCGCCAGAGTTGAAGGAGTTGAAAGATCAGTTGCAGGACTTTCTTGATAAAGTTTATTAGGCCTAGTGTCTCGCCTTGGGGTGCGCCAATGTTGTTTGTTAAGAAGAAAGATGGGTCGATGAGGATGTGCATAGATTATCGGTAGTTGAACAAGGTTACCATCAAGAATACGTATCTGTTGCCGAGGATCGATGATTTGTTTGATCAGCTTCAGAGTGCCAAGGTATTTTTGAAGATCGATTTGAGATCTGGCTACCATCAGTTGAGGATTAGGGCATCTGATGTCCCTAAGACAGCTTTTCGCACTCGGTACGGGAATTATAAGTTCTCAGTGATGTTATTCGGGTTGTAAAATGCCCCAACAGCTTTCATGGACTTGATGAGCCGAGTGTTCATCCCTTATTTGGATTCCTTCGTGATTGTCTTCATTGATGATATTCTGATTTATTCCCGCAGCCGGGAGGAGCATGAGCAGCACCTTCTAGTCGTTCTCCAGACTCTGGAGGACAGTTAGTTATATGCTAAGTTTTTGAAATATGAGTTTTGGTTGAGTTCAGTTGCATTCCTGGGTCATGTTGTATCAACGGAGGGTATTCAGGTGGATCCTAAGAAGATTTCAGCGGTCAAGTATTGTCCTAGACCCATATCAGCTACAGAGATCCAGAGTTTCTTGGGTTTGGCGAGCTATTACCATCGGTTTGTGGAGGGGTTTTCGTCTATTGCAGCCCCGATGACCAGGTTGAATCAGAAGGGTGCCCAGTTCAGGTGGTCAGAGGAGTGTGAGGCGAGCTTCCAGAAGCTCAAGACAGCTTTGACTACGGCGCCGGTGTTGGTTTTGCCCACAGGATCAGGGCCATATACTGTGTATTGTGATGCATCTCTGGTTGGACTTGGTGCAGTGTTGATGTAGGATGGAAAGGTTATTGCATATGCTTCGCGTCAGTTGAAGGTCCACGAGAAGAATTATCCAGTTCATGATTTGGAGTTAGTAGCCATTGTCCACGCGCTGAAGATTTGGAGGCATTATCTGTATGGCGTGTCATGTGATGTGTTCACGGATCATAAGAGTTTGCAATATTTGTTCAAACAGAAGGAGTTGAATTTGAGGCAGAGGAGGTGGTTGGAGCTGTTGAAAGACTATGACATCACCATCTTACATCATCCGGGGAAGGCCAATGTGGTGGCCGATGCTTTGAGTAGGAAGTCATCCAGTATAGGTAGCCTTGCTTATATTCCGGTCGGGGAGAGACCTCTTGCTTTGGATGTTGAGGCTTTAGCCAATCGGTTCATGAGATTGGATGTTTCCGAGCCCGGCCGTGTTCTAGCTTATACAGTTGCTCGTCTTCATTATTTGATCGTATTCGAGATCGGCAGTATGATGATCCTCTTTTGTGTGTCCTTAGGGACACGGTGCGACACGGTGGTGCCAAGCAGGTTACAGCTGGTGATGATGGAGTTTTACGGATGCAGGGTCGTATTTGTGTGCCCAATGTGGATGGACTTCATGAGTTGATTTTAGAGGAGGCCCATAGTTCCCGGTACTCCATTCATCTGGGCGCCACAAATATGTATCAGGATTTGTGGCAGCATTATTGGTGGAGGAGGATGAAGAAGGATATTGTGACATATGTTGCTCGGTGCTTGAGTTGTCAGCAGGTAAAGTACGAGCATCAGAGGCCTGGTAGATTGCTTCAAGAGATTGAGATTCCTGAGTGGAAGTGGGAGCGTATCACCATGGATTTCATTGTTGGACTCTCACAGACTTAGAGGAAGTTCGATGCAATATGGGTTATTGTGGATAGGCTGACCAAGTTAGCACATTTCATTCCTGTGGCAGTTTTATATTCTTCAGAGAGATTGGCAGAGATCTACATTAGGGAGATTGTTCGTCTTTATGGTGTGCCCGTGTCTATTATTTCTGACAGAGATACGCAGTTTACCTCACATTTCTGGAGGGAAGTTCAGCGTGAGTTGGGCATAAGGGTTGAGTTGATCACAACATTTCATCTTCAGACGGACAGACAGTCCGAGCGTACTATTCAGATTTTGGAGGATATGCTTCGAGCCTGTGTCATTGACTTTGGAGGTTCTTGGGATCAGTTCTTGCCATTAGTCGAGTTTGCCTACAACAACAACCATCAGTCGAGCATCCAGATGGCTCCCTATGAGACATTATATGGTAGGAGGTGTCGGTCGCCGGTTGGATGGTTTGAGCTGGGAGAGGCTCGGTTGTTGGGTACAGACTTAGTGCAAGATGCCTTGGATAAGGTTAAGATCATTCAGGATAGACTTCGTACAACTCAGTCCAAGCAGAAGAGTTATGCCGACCGCTGAGTTCTTGATGTGGCATTCATGGCCAGAGAGCGGGTGTTACTTCGGGTGTCGCCCATGAAGGGCGTGATGAGATTTGGGAAGAAGGGAAAGCTAATCCCTAAGTACATCGGTCCTTTTGATATCCTTGATAGATTGGGAGAGGTGGCTTACAGACTTGTGTTGCCGGCAAATTTATCAGTTGCGCATCCAGTGTTTCATGTGTCTATGCTTCGGAAGTATCACGGTGATCCAGCCCATGTGTTAGACTTCAGCAGTGTCCAGCTGGACAAGTATTTGACCAATGTGGAGTAGCCGATATCCATATTAGACCGGCAGGTTCGTCAGTTGAGATCGAAGAGTTATCCTTCGGTTTTTGTTCAGTGAAGAGGTCAGCCTGCCGAGGTAGCTACCTGGGAGTCCGATTCCGATATGCGGAGCCGGTATCCCCACCTTTTCCCCGATTAAGGTATTTTCTATATCCGTTCGAGGACGAATATTTGTTTTAGAGATGGAGAATGTGATGACCCAAAAAAGTCATCTCTCATTTTATAAGTCCAAACCGTGTTCTGAGGCCTTGAAAACTTCCTTTTATCTCACCTCGTTTTGCCTGCGCAGTCCGGGCGTATATCCGGAAAGCTTTTATATAAAAAACTGAGAAAAATACTAATTTTGCCTCTAAATATGAATTTAAGTTGACTTCGGTCAAAATTTTGGGTAAACTTACCCGGACCCATGATTTGACGGTCCCGGAGGGTTCGTAGTAAAATATAGAACTTGGGCGTATGCCCGAAAATTAATTCCGAGGTCCCAAGCCCGAGAAATGAATTTTTTAAAGAAAGCTTAAATTATAAGAGTTTTTAGAAATTTGATTATATTTGAAATTAATGGCATCGGGCCCGCATTTTGGTTTCGGAGCCCGGTACAAGTTTAATATAGTATTTGAGTGATGCCTGTAAAAATTGATAAGAAACGAAGGTCATATGACGTGATTCAGACCCGTAGTCGTAAGAATTGAAAATTTGAAAGTTCTTGAGATTTATTTGATTTTGATGCTAAATTCGTTGTTTAAGTTGTTATTTAGGCGATTTGATTGTGCGAGTAAGTCCGTAAGATGTTTTTGGGGTCGTGTGCATGGTTGGTTTGGAGCCCCGAGGGCTCGGGTGAGATTCAGAAAGGCGTCAGAGTGTTTTTGGACATAGAAAATCTGGTGAAGTAGCTGTTTTCTAGTGTCTGGTAATTTGTACTATGCGAACACGTGGTAATCCACGCGAATGCAAAGAGTAATTGGGGCTGGGACTGGTTTTGTACTATGCGAACACGACCGGTGGCTCGCGAACGCACAACTTTAGGAGGGGAACCGGGGGATGGGAGCTAATACTCTAAGCGAACGCGTCCAAGGCACGCGAACGCGAAGGCCAGGGGGGAGTAAGCCTACGCGAACGCATCAGACCTCTCGCGATCGCGTAAAGGGTCTGTCCAAGGGTTTAAAACAATAAAAAAATGGGAATAGGCCATAATTTCATATCTCTTTCCATAGAATCCGACCTTGGGCGATTTTTGAAGAGGGATTTCATCACCAAATCATAGGTTCGTGTTCTTCAACTTATTTCCTTCATTTTCCATTAACACCGATTAGATTTTTAGGCCTAAATCTTTTTCATTAAGGGTAGAAATTAGGGATTTTACAAATTTGGGAATTTAGGACTCGATTTGGGGTGGGATTCCGAAACTAATTACATATTCGTGCTAATGGGTGAATGGGTGATCGGGTTTTGATCTGAACCTCGTATTTTGACCAAGCAGGCCCGGGGTCGATTTTTGACTTTTTGGGAAGAATGATAGAAAACTCATAATTAAGCATTGGGTTGAATTATTTAGCGTTTATTGATATTGTTAAGCTAATTATATCTAGATACAATCGAATTGGAGGCGAATTCTAAAGGGAAAGCGGTAATTGAGGCTTGTGTTTGGTCGTGGAATTCGAGGTAAGTGTTTGGCTTAACCTTAGCTTGAGGGAATATGTATTGTGTCTTATTTGCTACGTGTTAGTATAATGTGCAACGTATAGGTGTGGTGATGAGTATCTATACGTTGGTGTCAAGCATTGCGTGAGTCGAATATTGTGATTTATGTGATTTTTTCATTAAGCATTACTTGAGTTTAACTTGGCAATTATCTATGTTGGTGGTGTTTGTTTGGTATTGATCATTGTTGAGTATTGGCTCGAGTTGAGAATTACTACGTGAAATTGACTAACTAGTGAGATTGGTTATAGCTGTTTCCCTTGCCGGGGTGATATTGATTCTACTGTTGACTCCGTTGCCGGGACGTTATGGCTTTATTATTGTTGTTTGTATTGTTGATTTTCTTGCCGGATTGTTGTTATTGATTTGTTTGGATGAGGAAGAGTGTAAATCACGAAGGGTGATGCCGTGCATGCTATTTATTATTTGGGTAAGGATGAGGGTAAAAGCACAAAGGGTGATGCCGTACCATATTATGATATTAAAAGCACAAAGGGTGATGCTGTGCCGTTTCTATTGATTTATTGTGAGGATGAGAGTAAAAGTACGAAGGGTGATGCCGTGCATTCTATTTATTATTTGGTGAGGATGAGAGCAAAAGCACGAAGGGTGATGCCGTGCCTTTTATTTATTATTTGGTGAGGATGAGAGTAAAAGCACGAAGGGTGTTGCCGTGCATGCTATTTATTATCTGGGTGAGGATGAGAGTAAAAGAACGAAGTGATATGCCGTGCCATATTATGATATTAAAACCACGAAGGGTGATTCCATGTCGTTTCTATTGATTTACTGTGAGGATGAGAGTAAAAGCACGAAGGGTGATGCCTTGCATTCTATTTATTATTTGGTGAGGATGAGAGTAAAAGCACGAAGGGTGATGCCGTGCATTTTATTTATTATTTAGTGAGGATGAGAGTAAAAGCACGAAGGGTGATGCCGTGCATTCTACTTATTATTTGGTGAGGATTAGAGTAAAAGCACGAAGGGTGATGCCGTGCATTTTATTTATTATTTGGTGATGATGAGAGTAATAGCACGAAGGGTAACGCCGTGCATTTTATTATTATTTGGTGAGGATGAGAGTAAAAGCACGAAGGGTGATGCAGTGCATTCTACTTATTATTTGGTGAGGATGAGAGTAAAAACACGAAGGGTGATGCCGTGCACTTGTTTTGTGCTGTTATTTATGTTGTTTAAATTGATATCTAATTTTTTGCTTTAATTTTTATTTCTATTATTTGATATTTCCGTTCCTCAGTATGTTTCCCTTTCCTTGTATTTAGCTGCTTAATTCTTGTTGTTATTATTTTCTCCGTAAATGATTAAACTGCACATGTTTAGCTAGTTTTCGTGTCCTAGCCTCGTCACTACTTCGCCGAGTTTAGGCTCGACACTTACTCAGTACATGGGTTCGGTTGTATTGATTCTACACTCTGAACTTTTGTGTAGATCCCGGTACAGGACCCTACGGACCTTAGAGTGAGGAGGCTGCCTTCAGTCCTTTTGGAGATTTCGAGGTAGTCCTGCAGGCGTCCGCAGGCCTTGGCGTCCCCTCCTACTTTATTTCCACTTTGTTCTTCTTTATTTTGAGACAGATGTATTTATTTTGTTTAGACCTTTATATGTAGTACTCATAGACAGTCTGTGAAGTTGTGACACAAAATTCTGGGTTTAGTATTATGATTTTCATAATGGTTTTTTTTAAGCAGTCCACTAGACAGTGCCTAGGGCTAGTTTTTATTTATATATAGTAAAATAAAACAAAGTATCATGTCGTCTTGCAAGGTGCAAAACCATAGTTTATGCCTATTACATAAATCCTATTATCAAATTTGGGCTTGAACATCCCAAACTTGATATTACACACTGAAATACTAATACTATGAACACTACTGTCTAAAATTTGCATAAGAACTATCCAAGATAATGTGTAAACTTTGTTTCCTTGATAATCACTCATGTTGTGATGAGATCCATGTGTAGTTCATAATCATTGCTTCAAGTAAGATCCAGAATGTTAATGTGCATTTCATGTCAATTTTTTTTTAACTCAATCCCTTTTGTGTCTAACAGCTTCTTGCTTCACTGTCTCCATAGTCTGTCTCCATAATTTGCCTTATAACCATCCCAGTTTTGGAGCACGTTTGTAATGGCTTTTAATTTAGTTGTAGACTTTGTTTTCTCTCGCACTTTTTTTTCCGCTGATTTGTACATCCCATGTTATCTGTTAAAAATAAATGAATAAGGTAAATAAACATTAACGTTGGCTTGCCTAGCGGGTTCAATGTTAGGCGCCATCATGGTCCCGACGGTGGGAAATTCGGGTCGTGACAAGTACACTTCCCCAAACGTTATGACAACTTTTCCAAAATTTAATGGCTAATGGCTTTCAAAGTAGTTGAATAGCCACTACTTGCTTTACATATATATTCTTGCTTCCTCTTCATTCTAAGTTTTGCAACTTTGCAAAACTAAATTTCCTTTCAACGTTCTCTTCCTTTTCTCATCTTACGAAACTGTTTTCATCTCTTCCTCTTTACCTCTGTTTGAGTAGTTATGGCTGCCATGCCTGAATCCGTTCACCAAGAAGAGGGAAACTACCTCTGCTCCTAGCCTGGCCAGTGGTACACCGCCGACGTATGGTGAGTTAACCTCGAGCTACTTTGCATTGAATAAAGACTTTTCACTAGAGAAACCCTTCGACGCCCCGGGCCATCGAGGGCATGCGTCGAGGTTTGTCCGATCGATAGAAAAAAACCACCTCGAGGCCGTGAGGAGAGACTGCGGCTTGGGGGAAAATTTGATGTTGCATATACCTTCTCGGGAATAGAACATCATGACTTATGTAGAAGGATTCTTGACCGTGTATATGTACCCATTTACATTAGGTCCCCTCGACCGACTTGTGCTCGAATTCTGCAAAAGGTACCGAGTCACCCTGGCTCAATTTATCCATCCTTTTGGCGGATAGAGCTGATGATGCGGTATTTTACCGAAAAGGATGAGCTCAAGTTTACCCTTAGCCACCTTATTAGATTATATCGGCCTCAACATTGTCGAGGCTTGATTGCGTTACGACGTCGGTCCACCAGGCCTTTCATTGCCAGCGATGTTGAGGACCGAAACAGAGGAGGGATGAGTTGGTTTGTTCGAGTGAGGACCGTCAATATAATTCCAGCAGAGCTCCTGCCATTTCCCGAAAAATGGAACTTCAAATGTAAGTGCCATGTCGTACCCTAGTGTCTTTTGCTCTGATCGATTTATAAGAGCGTTTCTTTTCTCTTTTTCAGTGGTCCCGTGGATGACGGGGGAGGTCCCCAATCTTGCGGAATGGACTCGGAGGCTGGAAGCTTCCTCAACATACGACGAACGAAAGTGGCGCGATTTGCCGAAGGGCAGATGGGAAGCAAAGAACCACGGTATGAGCCATGCGATTGTCCTTTTGATGAATGTTTCCTTTTATGTGTACTAACTCCGCTACCACAAGGTTGGTGGGTTCTCGGAGATGAGACCGTTCCCCTTCGAGGAGAGGGAAGGCCCATCAACTTTGGGACCGAGAGAGGATAATAAGCAAAAAAGGTCCTCGATGGGTGAGTATATTCTCACCGAGGCGGGGCCTTCTCGGAGACATAAAAGAGATACCGTCGCTGAGGAGAGCTATATACGTCGGTCATTCTGCGGACATCATCTCTCCTCGGAAGGATGACTCTTTTTCTACGGCTCGAGCCGGGGGCCCTTCCGAGGTTGCCGATTCTGTCAGGCCTGAGATCTCTTATTTCGAAGAAGAGGTTCCTCGAGAGAGAAAGAGAAAGAGTCCTCCACCATCGTATGCTTCTTCCCTCGAAGGTACTTCGAGGGACGCTCAGAATCAGGGGCCCCTCGAATCAAGTGGGGTTTCAAGTGGTCATGCCCCTATTGAGAGCAGTTCAACTAGGGCCGATGGGGCCAGGCCAGTAGATGTATGTTCAACTTTTGAGGAGGCTTAGCGGCTCTGTTCCGAGGTGAGTTTTGATCGCTCTTGCTGGCTTTTCAGCTATGAATCTTCATTCTTTGAACTGAAGGTTCTCTGCCGTAGGTCTTTAACAAACTCAAGTTCGAGCTTCTTCGCTGTGAGACCAGGTTACGGTAAATTTTGGATACGGAAAAGTTTCTCAAGCTTCTTTGAAATAAGAAGACGAAAGAATTGATACATCTTCAGACGGAGATGCATCGGAGCCAGAACTATGAAGTCAATCTCGAGCGACAGGTAACCTTTACCCTGAAGGAGTACGTGCTTCCTTTATCGCTTTTGGGGACTAATGCTTTTGTGCTTCAGTTGCAGGGAAAGATAGAAGCATTGGAGCGCCTTTGGGGCGAAGTTGGGCAAGTTAATTCCGAATGCCATGCGTTGAAGGCAAAGATAGGCGTTCACGTTGCGGCCCAAAGGAATGCTTTGGCCAAGGCTTCTGCCCTCGAGATACAACTTCAAATTGCCAGAGAAGATAGCTCAATTTAGACGATCAGGATTTGCAAGCTTGATCACGCTCAACTATGTCTTCTATAAAGACTAAGCGGGCGTTGCAAATATAATCCTGGGGTATTATGCCCAGAGTCGATCCCTCAGGGAATTGACGTATCAAGCACGCTGTTTAAATTAGTAATCAGCTGTCACCTGATGTTGTTTAAGTTACTAATACTAAATATTAAAAGTAAAAATTAACTATACTAAGGTATAAACAATTGTAATAAAATCTAAGGTTATAGTTTCCCCCGCTGGTGAACTTACTTCTCGGATACTTCGTATAGCTTGATTAATCGTCTCTATCAATCATGAACACTCTATCTACCATAAATCTCTCTCAAGTAATTATGATAATTTACTAGACGCACTCTCTCAAGTTACGCTAGCTAGATTGCATTACAGTTCACTTAGATTGCACCCGAAGTATCGTTATCTCTAATCCAACCTCTAAACCCTCGGTTATGACTTTCGTCTATACTCTGGGAGTGGTGTTGTTCAAACAATTACCTAAATATGCACTCTCTCTCAAGTAGATACATAATAAATAGGCACAGCTAATTGAGGGCCCTTCAATCAACTACAACAAGAACGTAGTTGAACAAATAGAGTTTAATCAACCAATCAAAACTATATTAATATCACAAGAAGTTTATTCCCCAACGGGTTCCACACGAAATTAGCTAAACAAATTCATAAGAATAAAATCTAAAACAACTAGCATAATTAAACTACAAAGCAAGGAAGAAAATATGTACAAATTGATGTTTTGCCTTCGATTCACTCCAAACTCGAATCTCTGTGTATCCCTGTGAATCTCCCCTTGTAGTTGTGTTTTAGGAGTCTATTTATAGGTTTAGGGTGAACCCTAACCGTGTAGGAGACTTCTATTTCAATTAGAAAACACTTAAACCCGTCAAAACTCGATTTCTGGCCGACTGGGGACCCTGGCGTTTGGACCCAAACGCCTGGCTAACGCCAGGCTAGGGCTGGCGTTTCAGCCCAAACGCCTGGCTAACGCCAGGGTAGGGCTGGCGTTTCAGCCCAAACGCCTGGCTAACGCCAGGCAGGGTCAGGCTGTTTGGCTCTGTCGCCCGGCTATCGCCCGGGTGTCTCCTTTCGCGTATTTTTCGACGTATTTGCATCCTTTTAGCTCCGTTTCCATCTCCACTTCACCTACACATGAAATAAACTCCATTAAGCACATAACAAGTGTAATTTTATCATTAATGCGCATAAAATGTAAGGTATATCACATGTTAAACTATGCAATTTAGTCTCGCATCAAGACCCCACACTTAAACCTTTGCTCGTCCTCGAGCAATCAAACTACACTCATGTACACAATTTTATTAAGCAAATCTCTTAACATGTTATACCAAGAATATTTAAAACATTTCAAGCACAGAGGTGTGACATCCTCGCCTCAATAGTCGACTCACATATACCATGCTCTATTCACAATCCACTCACTACTCTAACTTAGAGGTCGACAACATTACTTTTCTTTCGTGAATCATGTGCCCTCACCATATCCAAGAGTTAGTTCCACACACAATGAAATTTAAAAACATAGGAACTTAAGATAGAAAGAATTCACTCACTCTCAGAAATAACATTCATATGCCACAAAAGATGCACCATAGGCTTGCCCGTAGTGTACTACTCTACTAATCGAGCTCATTCAGTCTAGGATCAATTAGGACTTTTATTTGGTTGTAATGTAGGCTTCGGGACGGGTAGGATACATTTAGATATAAGAATGGCTACACCTCCATAAGCACTTTAATACATATACTTAGCTTTTCAACCTCAAATTCAATATAGCCAAATTCCACCTTCACAACGATTTTATTTCCCCATACTTCTTTAAGCACAAATATATTAAGAGTCACCACATATATTTTTCTTTCAACACAACACAAGTGTTCATTTATTTCTTTTTCTTCTTCTTTTATTTTCTTCTTTTCTTTTTTTCTTCATTTTTTTTTCAAATGACTCTTACTTTTCAACACAGTGCACCTTTCTCCTTATTTTCATTATTC
>ML370919.1:10016-72737 GCA_005239525.1 Nicotiana knightiana
AAATCTTAGACTGGTTCGTGAGGTTGTGACTCCATTTCTGGGTTTTGTACTTAAAGGGATTTCTTCGTTATTAGCTATGGTTATTTAGATTTGGTTAATGCTTCTGCACTTTATCTCAATTATCTAGTCAGTATTTGTTATTTTCACTTGTTAATAAATCAATTCAGTTAACACGTTGGCTTGCCTAGCGGGTGCAACGTTAGGCCCCATCATGGTCTGAAGGTGGGATTTCGTGTCGTGACAAGTTTGTATTAGAGCACTAGGTTGCTTAGGTCTCACAACTCACAGAAAAACTTGGTAGAGTCTGAGTGATCGGTACGGAGACGTCTATACTTATCCCCCAGAGGCTACAAAGTTAGGAATAACTTCACTTTTCTTCTTTCTTGTCGTGCGATTTGAATTCTAAATGTTAATTGAGTTTCAATTCTATTCTCTCGTAGATGGCGAGAATGCGTGCTTCCTCATCTACCGATCAGCAACCCGATTCTCCTGTTGCAACTCCTACGAGGGGCCGAGGCCGAGGCAGGGGCAGGGCAGTAGCCCAGGGCAGCAACCCCAGTAGAGGACCCACAGGTAGACTTTGCCGGTGAGGTTCCTACTCAGACAGTTACAGTTGGACCAGCTCAGGTCCCAGAGGGGTTCATTGCCACCCCGGTGCTTCAGGACGCTCTAGTCCGCTTAGTGGGACTCATGGAGAGTGTGGCTCAGGCCGGTCCTCTTCCTACTACACCAGTCGTCTCTCAAGCTGGGGAAGGGACCCAGACTCCTGCTACTCGCACGCCAGAGCAGCTAGGTCTTCAGTTCCAGACTCCGGCACCTCAGACGGCCGGAGTAGCTCAGTCGGGCATTGTGGCCCCGGCAGTTGAGGGAGCAGCTATGTCAGCAGATGCTTTGTGGAGATTGGATAGATTCACCAAGTTATTCACTACTACATTTACTGGTGCACCATCAGAGGATCCCCAGGATTATTTGGACAACTGTCATGAGGTTCTTCGGAACATGGGCATAGTAGAGTCCAATGGAGTTGATTTTGCTACTTTTCGTCTTTCGGGTTCCGTCAAGACTTATTGGAGAGACTATTGCTTGACCAACCCAGCTGGGTCTGCACCATTGACTTGGGCTCAGTTCTCCGAGTTATCCGTGGGGAAGTTCCTTCCAGTTACTCAGAGGGAGGATCTTCGGAGGCAGTTTGAGCGCCTCCAGCAGGGATCTATGTCTGTCACTCAGTATGAGACGAGGTTCATCACTCTAGCTCGGCATGCTATTATGATACTCCCCACTGATCGTGAGAGAGTGAGGAGGTTTATTGAGGGTTTGGCTAAGCCCATCAGACTTCAGATGGCCAAAGAGTCAGGTACTGATATTTCATTCCAGGATGCGGCCAATGTGGCCAGGAGGATTAATATGATTATGTCACAGGGTGGTGGTCAGGGGGCTGACAAGAGGCCCCGTCACTTCGGTCGATTCAGTGGAGCCTCATCTGGGGGCAATGATTCTTTCGGCAGAAGTCATCCTCCCAGACCCTATCAGTCGACACTTCAGGTAGCTCACATTGCACCGCCGGCTCCTATTGGTGCACCACTAGCACCTATCAGTGCACCACCGCTTCAGAGCTTCCAGGGTGGTTATCAGGGTCGACAGGGCCAGTTCCAGAGTCAGCAGCCACATCAGTAGAGGCCTTGTTATTCTTGCGATGGTTTGGGGCATATTTCTAGGTTTTTCCCCCGATGTTCTGGAGGGTCTCAGTATCAGGGTTCCCGTGTCATGGTTCCCGCATCAGGCATACCCCCACCTCCTCAGCCAGCTAGGGGTGGCAGTCGAGGTGCCAGAGGTAGAGGTCAGACTCATAGAGGTGGAGGACATGCCCCGAGAGGTAGAGGTCAGGCCGCAGTAGGTCGACCCAGAGATGTTCAGGTTTGAGGGGCTCAGCCCCGGTGCTATGCTTTTCCTGCCAGGCCTGATCCTAAGGCTTCTAATGTAGTTATTACAGGTACGGTTTCAGTTTGCAGCCGAGAGGCTTCGGTGTTATTTGATCCAGGTCCTACATTCTCTTATGTGTCTTCATATTTTTCCCTTTATTTGAGTATGCCCCGTGATTCCTTGAGTACTGCTGTGCATATATCTACACCGGTGGGTAATTCTATAGTGGTAGATCGAGTCTACCGTGCTTGCCTAGTAGTTATTGGTGGTCTGGAGACTTAGGTTGATCTTTTGCTCCTTGATCTGGTTGACTTTGATGTTATATTGGGAATGGATTGGTTATCCCCCTATTATGCTATTCTGGACTGTCATGCCAAGACAGTGACCTTGGCTTTGCCAGGGGTACCTCATTTGGAGTGGAGGGGGACTCCTAGACATTCTTCTGGTAGAGTCATTTCTTATATGAATGCTCAGCGCATGGTCGAGAAGGGTTGTTTGGCCTATCTGGCCTATGTTCGTGATTCTAGCGTCGAGGTTCCTTCCCTGGAGTCTGTGCCCGTGGTTCGTGAGTTTCCAGAGGTATTCCCCGTTGACCTGCCAGGTATGCCACCTGACAGAGATTGATTTTCGTATTGAGTTAGCTCAGGTCACCCAGCCTATTTCTACTCCGTCGTATCATATGGCCCCGCTAGAGTTGAAGGAGTTGAAGGATCAGTTGCAGGATTTGTTGGATAAAGGCTTCATTAGGCCTAGTGTTTCTCCTTGGGGTGCTCTAGTATTGTTTGTCAAGATTAAAGATGGCTCGATGAGGATGTGTATTGACTACCGGCAGTTGAATAAGGTTACTATTAAGAACAAGTATCCTTTGCCGAGGATTGATGATTTATTCGACCAGCTTCAGGGTGCTTCAGTGTTTTCCAAGATTGACTTGAGATCTGGTTACCATCAGTTGAGGATTAGGGCGTCTGATGTCCCTAAGACAGCCTTTCGCACCCATTATGGGCATTATGAGTTCTTGGTGATGTCATTTGGGCTGACAAATGCCCCCGCTGCTTTTATGGAGTTGATGCACCGAGTGTTCAGGCCCTATTTGGACTCATTTGTGATTGTTTTCATTGATGATATTTTGATTTACTCCCGTAGCCGTGAGGAGCATGAGCAGCACCTTCGGGTCATCCTCCAGACTTTGAGGGATAGTCAGTTGTATGCGAAATTTTCCAAGTGCGAGTTCTGGTTGAGTTCAGTTGCATTTCTAGGCCATGTGGTATCGTCAGAGGGTGCTCAGGTGGATCCCAAGAAGATTTCAGCAGTCAGAGATTGGCGTAGACCCACCTCAGCTGCAGAGATCCGGAGTTTCTTAGGCTTAGCAGGTTATTATCGCCGGTTTCTGGAGGGCTTTTCATCCGTTGCAGCCCCGATGACCAGGTTAACTCAGAAGAATGCTCAGTTCAGGTGGTCTGATGAGTGTGAGGCGATATTTTAGAAGCTCAAGACAGCCTTGACCACGGCGCCAATGTTAGTTTTGCCCAACGGTTCAGGACCGTATACCGTGTATTATGATGCTTCACGGGTTGGGCTTGGTGCAGTGTTGATGCAGGATGGCAAGGTTATAGCCTATGCTTCTCGTCAGTTGAAGGTTCATGAGAAGATCTATCCAGTTCATGACTTGGAGTTAGCAGCTATTGTGCATGCATTGAAGATTTGGAGGCATTATTTGTATGGTGTGCCATGTGAGGTGTTCACGGATCATAAGAGCTTACAGTATCTGTTCAAACAGAAGGAGTTGAACATGAGGCAGAGGAGATGGTTAGAGTTGCTGAAGGATTATGATATTACCATTCTTTATCATCCGGGGAAGGCCAATGTGGTGGCTGATGCTTTGAGCTGGAAGTCAGCCAGTATGAGTAGTCTTGCCTATTTATCAGTCAGAGAGCGACCTCTTGCTTTGGATGTTCAGGCTTTAGCCAACCGATTTGTGAGATTGGAGGTTTCTGAGATGGGCAGTGTTTTGTCCCATACCGTAGCCCGTTCTTCATTGTATGACCGTATTTGGGCCAGGCAATATGATGATTGCCATTTATGTGTTCTTAGAGATAGATTCAAGCACGGATATGCCAAGCAAGTTACGGTTGATGATGAGGGAGTTTTGAGGATGCAGGGTCGGATTTGTGTACCTGATGTGGATGGTACTCGTGAGTTGATACTTCAGGAGGCCCATAGTTCTCGGTATTCTATTCATCCAGGCACCGCAAAGATGTACCAGGACTTGCGGCAGCATTATTGGTGGCGGAGGACGAAAAAGGATATTGTAGCTTATGTAGCTCAGTGCTTGAACTCAGCAGGTTAAGTACGAGCACCAGAGACCCGGTGGTTTGATGCAGCAGATTCAGCTTCCCGAGTGGAAGTGGGAGC
Source organism: Nicotiana knightiana (assembly GCA_005239525.1). Lineage (NCBI taxonomy): Eukaryota > Viridiplantae > Streptophyta > Magnoliopsida > Solanales > Solanaceae > Nicotiana > Nicotiana knightiana. Next base: position 14,349 of record ML370919.1, read on the forward strand.
GTATCACCATGGACTTTGTAGTTGGACTCCCACGGACTCAGAGGATGTTTGATGCAGTATGGGTCGTTGTGGATAGGCTGACCAAGTCAGCGCACTTCATCCTAGTATCAGTTTTGCATTCAGCAGAGAAGTTGGCAAGGATCTATATGAGAGAGATTGTTGGACTGTGTGGTGTGCCCATATCCATTATATCAGACCGAGGTACTCAGCTTACCTCCCATTTCTGGAGAGTATTTCAGCGAGAGTTGGGCACACAGATATATTTGAGCACCGCATTTCATCCTCAGACGGACGGACAGTCCGAGCGTAGTATTCAGATTTTGGAGGATATGTTGCGAGCTTGTGTTATTGAATTTGGTGGTTCATGGGACCAGTTCTTACCTTTAGCTGAGTTTTCCTACAAAAATAGCTATCAGTCGAGCATTCATATGGCTCCGTATGAGGCGTTGTATGGTAGACGGTGTCGGTCTCTAGTCTGATGGTCTGAGCCGGGAGAGGCTAGATTGTTGGGTTCTGAGCTAGTCCGGGACGCCTTGGACAAGGTGAACATCATTCAGGATAGACTTCGTACAGCTCAGTCTAGGCAGAAGAGTTATGCGGATCGCAGAGTTCGAGATTTGGCATTTATGATAGGCGACCGGGTATTTCTTCAGGTGTCGCCCATGAAGGGCGTGATGAAAGAAGGGAAAGTTGAGCCCGAGGTACATTGGTCCATTTGAGATTCTAGATAAGGTAGGAGAGGTGCCCTACAGGCTTGCCTTGCCACCTAGTTTGTCAGCCATGCATCCGGTATTTCACGTATCTATGCTTCGGTTCGTGTTCAGTGGGGAGGTCAGCCTATTGAGGCAGCTACTTGGGAGTCCGAGTCCGATATGCGGAGCCGATATCCCCACCTTTTCCTCGATTCAGGTACTTTTCTATGTCCGTTCGAGGACAAACGGTTGTTTTAGAGGTGGAGATTGTGATGACCCAAAAGGTCATCTTGTGTTAATTTAGCAATAAACTGTGTTTCGAGGCCTCGAAAGCCTCCGTTGATCTCACTTCGATGTGCGTGCTCAGCCCGGGCGCGTAGCCGGGAAGCCTTTATGTGGAAATGTGTTAAACAGTTGAATTGATGATAATTAATGGAATAAAGTTGACTTTGGTTAATATTTTTGGTAAACAGACCCAGACCCATAATTTGACGGTCCCAGAGGGTCCATAGGAAAATATGGGACCTGGGCGTATGCCCGGAATCTAATTCCGAGGTCCCAAGTCCGAGAAATGAATTTTTAAAGAAAATTATTTTCTGAAAATAATAAAGACTTTTGAAAATAAACTTTGATGTGAAATCTGTGTTACCGAGCCCGTATTATGGTTACAGAGCCCGGAACAGGTTTAATATGTGTTATGTGAGTTATCTGTAAGATTTGGAAAGAAACAGACTTGGTTTGACGTGTTTTGGATCAAAATTGGAAAATTTGATAGTTTATGAAGTTTGAGGAAATTCTATGGATTTTTGAGTTTAATTCATTGTTTTTATGTTATTTTGGTGGTGTAATTACACAAATAAGTTCGTAGGATGATTTTGAAGTCATGTTTATATTTGGTTTTGAGCCCCGAGGGCTCGGGTGAGTTCCGGGTAGGTGTCGGGGTGCAAAAGAGTTGGAAAAAATCTGGTTTTTGGGGCTGTTTCTGGTGTTTNATAGTCTTCACTTCGCGATCGGTTAAGTCTAAGGTCCAGTACTCTCCGCGATCGCAGGAAACCTGTCGCGATCGCGATAGCGATAGCCAAATTCGCCCAGTGATTTTAATGTTCAAAAACAGAATACCAAACGAGATTTTCACATTCTTTCACCATTTTCTTATGCTCCACTCTTCTTGGGAGATTCTTAGGAGACCATTCCACCATATCTTCATAGATAAGTGTTCTTAACTCTAATTTCTTCTATTTTCCTTCATCAATCACTAGATTCTAGGTCTAAAAATATGAAATCAAAGGTGGAAATTGGGGGTTTTGGGTAGGGTTAGGGCTTTTAGAAATTTTGGTAATTCAACCTCATTTTGGGGTCGGATTTCAAAACAAATTGTATATTCGGGTTCATGGGATAATGGATGATCGGGTTTTGGTCCGAACCTCGGGTTTGGACCAAGCGGGCCCGGGGTCGAATTTTGTTATTTTTGGAAGAATTATGGGAAATGTGTAATTAGGCTTTGGGATTGAATTATTGAATAATTATTGATGTTATTAAGACAATTATGTCTAGATATTATCGTTTCGGAGTCGGATTCAAGAGGAAAGGCCATGATTGAGGCTTGACTTGCATTCTTGGAGCCGAGGTAAGTGTTGGCCTAACCTTAGCTTGAGGGAATAGGTATAGAGTCTTATTTGCTATGTGTAATTCATGTCCAACGTATATGTGAGGTGACGCGGTACCTATATGTTGTGGTCAAGCATTCCCGTGAGTCGAATTTTGATGAGTTATTTAATGTCTTTGATATTCTCCCTGTTGTGAATTATCAGGAACCTTGGAAGTGGTACCTTGAGGTTACTTCTTGACGTAGAAAGTTCTTGATTATGTGTTCGGTTAAGGATTTTACTGTTGATATGATACTTCTGAGTGAGATTGGTTATAGCTGAGTCCCTTGCCGGGACAATAGAATTGTGTTGATTATGTCTGTACATTTGAAATGTCGTATTGTTAAACTTTCATATCAAATGTTGTTTTTATATTCATCATGCACGAGGGAACATTCCGTACCGATGATTATTATTTATGCACGAGGGAACATTATGTGCCAATGATTATATTATTTATGCACGAGGGAACATTCCGTACCGATGACTATTATTTATGCACGAGGGAACATTGCGTGCCGATTGATTATTATTTATGCGCGAGGGGATATTTCGTGCTGATTGATTATTATTTATGCGCGAGGGGACATTCCGTGCCGATTGATTATTATTGATGCACTAAGGTACATTCCGTGCCGAGTCATTACTATTTTTGCACGAGGGGGCATTCTGTGCTGTTTGATTTTGAGGCTATACACGAGGGGTCATGCCGTGTTTTCTCCTGTCTATTTTACTTGTTCGGGTTGATATTTCCTGTTTTACTTCTACATTTCCATTAGTACTTGATTCTACTATTTTAACAAGTGTTGCCCCTCTTATCCCCAGCATGTTCTTCCCCGTAATTGTATTCTTGTTTATTTTCTGCTATACTATTGAACTGCACCGGTAAAATTTGTTGTCGTGTCCTAGCCTCGTCACTACTTCGCCGAGGTTAGGCTCGGCACTTACTCAGTACATGGGGTCGGTTGTACTGATGCTACACCTGCACTTCTTTATGTTGTGCAAATTATGCAGCCGGACCCAGTGGACCTCGTTAGGGGGAGTATCCTTCAGTCCATTCCAGACGACACCGAGGTAGTTCCGCAGGCGTTCGTGGATCTCGGCGTTACTGTCTATCTTTCATTCTGTCATCTATGTGTTTCCAGACAGATATATCGTTTTATTTCAAACTGTTGTTTTTAGCCAAATCTTAGACTAGTTCGTGAGGTTGTGACTCCATTTCTGGGTTTTGTACTTAAAGGGATTTCTTCGTTATTAGCTATGGTTATTTAGATTTGGTTAATGTTTCCGCACTTTATCTCAATTATCTAGTCAGTATTTGTTATTTTCACTTGTTAATAAATCAATTTAGTTAACACGTTGGCTTGACTAGCGGGTGTACCGTTAGGCACCATTACGGCCTGAAGGTGGGATTTCGGGTCGTGACAGGGGGAGATCCCGAGGTACCGCCTCGTAGTCCCAAAAGTAAATATGCAAGACATGGGGAGCTCCCGAGGTACTAAGCCTATGCATAATTTGGTAAATTCTGAATTACGGTACAGAAATTGAAAGTTTTGGAATTTGATATTCGATATTTTGGTATTCAGTATGGTATTTGGCATAACTTTTAAAAAATATTGGTATTAGGTATGGTTTGGCATTTTAATGGAATACTGAAGTACCGATACTGTACCGAAATATACATTATATTACACAATACACATATTATTAATTATAAAATAAGTATAAAAATCTAAAATTTTACTTTTCTTTATTCTCTAAGTTCATCAATTAACTCTAAGCAAGTAACAAGGCATTCCTAATGATCTAATTTAATTTTTTATGTACAGTTTTCTCTCTCTGGGTTGATATTTGCTAGTTTTAGACAAAATTTTTGTTAACAAATATTTTTAGTTTTGTACTTTGAGTACTTTAATTTAGAATGTTACAGTCTATGACTCTACACACTAGTTAGTGTTCAAACCGAACCGAAGTTACCAAACCGAATAAACCAAACTAAAAGGAGAAAAATCGAACCATACCGAATTTAATTAGGTATGGTATTGGTATTGGTATTGCATTTTAAGAAACCGAATACTGAAAATACCGAACCGAAATGTCTAAATACCGTACCGTACCGATCGACGAACACCCCTACAAGGTGTCTCCTCGTAGTCCCAAAAGTAAATATCTTAGCATAATACAACTTGCACCTCAATTGCTCAAATATCACAACACATCACAAATTGCACATCAAGTGCTCAAATGTTACAACATGTCACAAATTGCACACCAAGTGCTCAAATGTTACAACATGTCACAAATTGCACATCAAGTGCTCAAATATTACAATATGTCACTAATTGCCCATAGGCCACACCCAATAACAAAGATATGATAAAATCAATTAATTCCACAGCAATTAGCCCAAGGCTCCACACAATGTATATATAAAACCTCAAAAATAACTACAAGGATGGAGAAGTAACTCAGCATAGGACGACGTCTTCTTTAATCCAAATTTTCAGTAAATATATAATACCTTTTTTTAAACTTATTTACTTAATTATTTGCATATAGTAAAATTCATAATATAATTATTTCCGGGGAATATTGAATCAACAAACACATAGAATTCACATTAAAATTCAAGTAGCAATCACACCAATTTATCATATAAAAACAAATTCGACAAATAAGGATTTGAGGCATGGAAAATAGAGGATTAAATAAATGTCCACAATTATTCAGTTTAGCACGTGAAAATGCTAAAGACTATAAACCAATAAGTTTTGCACATATAAGCCCGAGTACATGCTCGTCACCTCACGTACACGGCTTTTCACCTTTCACAAATGGCACATAATACTCAATGCCTAAGGGGTAATTTCCACACTCAAGGTTAGGCAATATACATACCTTTACAAGTTAGGCCGATATTCCAAAATAACATTCTCGCTTGAATTGACCTCCGGACAGCTCAAATCTATCCAAATTAATTGTATAACTTCATTAAAATTCATCGAAAATAATTCCGGATAATAAAACGTTGACTTAAAATTTTACATTAAAAAGTCAATCAAAAGTCAGCGCGGGACCGGCCTCTCGGAACCCGACATAATTTTTCACGAAATCGAACACCCATTCCGATACGAGTTCAACTATACCAGTTTTATCAAATTCAGATAACAACTTGACCTCCAAATCTTAAATTTTCATTCTTGAAAGGTTTTGCAAAAATCTTGATTTCTTCCATTTAAATCCAAAATAAATGATGAATATAACCATAGAATTATGAACTATAATCACTTTCGGGTATAGAACACGTACCCCAATCCATATGGCAAAAATTGCCTCAAAAATCGCTTCAATCCGAGCTCCATAATTCCAAATATATTAAAAATGGCCAAAACCTCGAAGTATAGCTACTTCCCAGGTATTTAATCTATGCGATCGCGAAAAATGCGAAGCACAACTTTTTTCAGCCCAAAATTTGCCATTCGCGATCGCGAAAAACAAGTTCCCAACTCTTCCAGACAGCCTCTAGTATAATGCTCATAACTTTTTTATCAAAACTCCAAATTGTAAATGGTTAAAGTTTTTGAAAACTAGACATCAAGAGCTACAACTTTTATGCTTGGCTCATCTCCCAGTTTCTTATAAATTACGAGATATAATCTACCAAAGTCAGCCCTACACAACATAAATTTCTTCTTCGCGATTTTCAAACTCTTCCCGAACAGACTATAGTGTACCAATCATAATTATTTTTATACAACTTCAAATGCCAAATGGTTTGCGTTTATGAAAACTACACACAAAATGGCACAACTTTTACTTTTTGGATCATCTCCAAGTTCCTTATAGATTGTGAGATATAAGCTTCTAAAATTGAATCAGTGCAGCAGAAAGTTTCCTCTACGCGATCACTAAAGGCCTTCCGCGATTGCGAATCACTAGCGAATTTTTCTCATTTTACTCACCGCGATCGCATAGCACACTGCTGTAGCTAAAAACCAGCAGCTACAAATGGTCTAGAAATGGTCCGAAACAATCCCAAAACTCACCCAAACCCCTCCGGACCCCGTCCGAACATACTAATAAGTCTCAAAACATATCACAGACTTAGTCGATGCCTCATATCACATCAAACAACGCTAAAAACATGAATCACACCCCAATTCAAGCCTAATGAAACTAAGAAATTTCAACTTTTATATTCGATGCCGAAACCTATCAAATCAAGTCCGATTGATCTCAAATTTTACACACAAGTCATAAATGACATAACATAACTGTTCCAAATTTTCAGAATCGAATTCCGACCCCAATATCAAAAAGTCAACTCTCGGTCAAACTTTCAAATTCTATTTTTTTTCAAATTTTGCCAAAATGCTTCAACTTATTTTACGCACTTTCAAATTCAATTTCGGGCGCACGCCTAATTTCGAAATTACCATACGAAGCTATTGTAATCATCAAAACTCTATTCCGGAGTCGTTATCTCTAGTATAATGATCATAACTTTTTGGAAAAACTCCAAATTGCAAATGGTTTAAGTTTTTGAAAACTAGACATCAAGAGCTACAACTTTTACGCTTGGCTCATCTCCCAGTTTCTTATAAATTACGAGATATAATCTACCAAAGTCAGCCCTACACAACATAAATTTCTTCTTCGCGATTTTCAAACTCTTCCCGAACAGGCTGTAGTGTACCAATCATAATTATTTTTATACAACTTCAAATGCCAAATGGTTTGCGTTTATGAAAACTACACACAAAATGCCACAACTTTTACTTTTTGGATCATCTCCAAGTTCCTTATAGATTGTGAGATATAAGCTTCTAAAATTGAATCAGTGCAGCAGAAAGTTTCCTCTACGCGATCACTAAAGGCCTTCCGCGATTGCGAATCACTAGCGAATTTTTCTCATTTTACTCACCGCGATCGCATAGCACACTGCTGTAGCTAAAAACCAGCAGCTACAAATGGTCTAGAAATGGTCCGAATCTTCTGAAAATCAAACTCGATCGCACAGGCAAGTCATAATACGTATTAGGAATTGCTCAGGACCTTAAGTCGGTGAATGAGGCGTTAATTCTTAAAACGACAAGTCAGATTGTTACAATTTCTTGATTTAATTTTTCGTTAATAACTTTTATAAGACATGCCAAAATATTTGTCATATCATATGTACGCGACCAATGACATATTCATGTAACCACACAAGAATATCTATTCTCTTTATTTCACTCAAACCTCCCTTAGAAGTGAATTGTGAGTTGTGTGGTATTCATCCAATCATGCATTATGTCTTTATTCATCACTTTTATCACATATTTCCACATTCACATGTATGAATGGGTCTGCATTCTCAATGTTTATCACAAGTCACATTCTCTTCAAAGAATCAAGTATAGTCATAGCGACGTGTTTTATTATTTTTTCATACCAATTTGATGGCAAACATTGCATTCATCTTTTGAAGGATATATTTTGAGAACCATTATTGTTCTCCTTTTTTTAATGACCATAATGATAACTATTATTATTTTTTCATTTATTTGGCACCCCATGTTCATTAGTCAAATCACTTATCTTCATTTAGACTTATTATGGACCGCTACCACATTCACTTCAAGAATAGAGCAAATCAAGTGAGACAAGCTTCATGTTTTTTAATGAAAAATACATTATTTTTCGTTAGTCATCATTATATCATCAATATGGTACATCATGACTCAAACTCAATGTCTTATCAATATAAAGGCATGTTAGGCCATAATGAATTGGGACTCAAACCTAAATCTTACCATCATGGAGCATTAGGACTCAAACCCCGATTCTTACTCTCATGGTGCATTGGGACTTAAATCCACCATCTTACCCGTGATCAATGTTATCACCTTGTTTAGTCATCATACAACTTTTAAGTATTACCCCTTCTAATGGTTATAAGTATAAACTCGTCTAGTGATAGATAAAACTTAAGAATTTGTATCACTTTATCACATATTTAATTTGATGCAACATATGAACTATATTATTAGAAGGGAAAGCCTTCCATATAAGCTTATATCTTAATCAAGATATTAAAGCACATCACATACTATTGGTCCCCAATTTTTTTTTAAAAGATGATTTTCGAAAAATAATCAACCTAAATAGACGATATGCATCTAATTAATTAGTATAGATCATAATATAATTGACATTATTTTTCATGTGCCCAAAGCAGAAAATTAACATAATACATTGCCTTTGCTAAAATAGAAAACTAATTGGAAAGTTTTTAACTTAAAAAGTTTTTTCTTTCTTTCTCAAAGAAGCAATAGAATCATATTACAGAGCCAAACAAAAATTGGAAAGTGAAATCTCAATCCAACATGATTATGTGACATAAGTATTATGAGTTAGAAAATCACATTTTTCAGATTAACAGTATTTAACTCTAACATGCTTGAAATTTAATTTTATGAGAACTCTAGGATATAGTAATTATTATATTCCTAATATATATGTCTAACTTTAATAGTAATCATGTTATAAGTTATAGTACCACGAAAGTTATTTAATGAACTAAATAGTAGCATCTAATGGGCCTACCTTGTTTCATCTCCACCAAGTTAACATATAACTCCTTTTCATTTTTATTAATATCAACCAATAATAAAATATTAGATAGAGCTATTAATAAATCAAAATCACGGGTTCATTTGGTAAGAGCAAGTAAGAGTATATTTTTGTTTTCTTTCTTTGGTATTGGACAGTGAGGGAAAATGACAAATATCAAACATTCATTAAATTACCTATTAGCTTGATAAGCTTCTATTTTGTTCGTGGTTGTCAGGCTAAGAGTATTAAGGCATTAAGCATATATTCTAGAGAAGAAACCACTCAATAATAAATATATATCACTTAATTGTCATCCTTATTTGTACGTTAAATAGAGCATGATCATTATAAATAGGGAACCGGTAAAATCAAAAGAAGTAGATTTCATCTACACAAACACATGCTGCAATACCTATAAGCATACATGATTTTGAACGTAACATTTGTATGGGGCCTATTTGGTTGCCCCTTTTAATTTATACCCTTTTTATTTTTTCGTTTATATTCGTACCCATTTTTTTTTGTTAAAAGCGTTTTAAAAATATGATTTTTACCCTTATTTAATAAAATGTAGATTGCAGGACAAAACTTCAGCATGTTTTGGTATGAAGTTTTAGCAAATGAACTAAATAACTTCAGCATGTGTAACGACCCGACTGGTCCTTTTGCTTTCTAAAACCCTGTTTCCCTAAATAAGACTCCATGTATGTACTTTTATTATTTTATTACTTGCGGGGATGGTTAGTTTGAGAGTTGGAAAGGTTCGGGTTGAAATTGAAACACTTGATTCCTTAAGTTGGCTTAAAAGACTAAGTTTGACTTCGGTCAATGTTTTGAGTAAATGACCTCGGAATCGGGATTTGACGATTTCAATAGGTTCGTATGATTATTTCGGACTTGGGCACATGCTCGGATCGGGTTTTGGATGACCCAGGAGTGTTTCGGCGCCTAATATTGAAAGTTGGTTCTTTGAAGGTTTTTAAAGTTCTTTAAATTTGGTTTAGCGTAGGTTTTGGTGATATCGAGGTCTGAATGGAATTCCTAGATCGGGAATAGTTCGGTTATGTCATTTAAGACTTGCACACAAAATTTGGTGTTATTCCGAGTTGATTTGATAGGAATCGGAAGTGTGGAAGTCTTTTTAGAAGTTTTGAGTTCATGAGTCAATCCATGCGTTTTGGCATCCGATTCGTAGTTTTTGATGTTATTTCTGTGCTTTGATAGGTCAAGCGAGTTTGTATGAGGTTATTAGACTTGTGTGGGTAATTGGTGTGGAGCCCCGAGAGCTCAGGTGAGTTTCGGACGTTCGAGAGGATAAGAAAACACTTCAGTTTTCTAGGGTTTATTGCTGGTGCTGCAAGTCTCGCAAATGCAAGAAATTGTTCGCATTGCGAGAAGAGCTTCGCAATTGCGAAGAAGCTTGACCAAGAGTAGTATTCGCATTTGCGACACTTGAGCCGCATTTGCGACCTCAGTATTGTTCGTATTTGCAACACTTTCATCGTATTTGCGACCTTAGCAGCTGAAGCGGAGGGTCCGCATTTGCGAGAGATTTCTCGCATTTGCGAACCTGGTGTCGCAAATGCGACATCAGAAACTGGTGCCCAGCTCATTTAATGTAGAACGTAGACCATTTATTTCATTTTCTTTCATCTCTTGGACAATTTTTGAAGCTTTTGGAAGAGAGTTTTCACCTAACACTTTGAGGTAAGTAATTTCTATACAACATCAGTTAAACACATAGATTATGGGTACATTAACATGTAAAAATTTGTGAAATCAAGGGTTTAGATGAAAACCTAGGTTTTGGATAAAAATGGAATTTGACCATGAAAATGGTTATGGAATTTTATGAAAAACATATATTTGAGTTCATGGGGTTATGGGTAACAACTTTCTTCGAAAATTTTCGCAGTCCGGGTACGTGGGCCTGGGGGTGAATTTTAAGAGTCTTACATTTAGGGTTGGGTAACTTATCTAAAAGTTGGAATACGAACTTTTGAGCATGTATTGATTAGTTTATATACTATTTGATTAGTTTTGGGTTGATGCGGCACCGAATTGAGAGTGTGGGCACATTCTTGGACTGGGAAGTAGGCCTTGAGACTAGGTAAGTCTCTTTTCTAACCTTTTGAGAGGGAATTAACCCCATATGTGAACTTAATCAATATGTGTTTCTATTTATGGGGGCTAAGTATGCACGAAGTGACGAGAGTCTGTGCGTAGCTACTATTCATGCTTATGTACGGGTATATTTAGGTTTACGCCATGTTTTGTTGATACTATTTTTTGTTTATGCTTACTAATTTTTGGATTAAAGCGGAGATTGAGGATTTAAATATTTCAAAGGTTCCTAGTTGAATTTCCTATTTGAAAAAGAACGGAGCGATATTATGATAACTTAAGAAAATCTATGTTCAACCGCTTCGCAAAAATATTCCGCGAGCGGGGTAAATTTCCACTACTCTAATGGGAGCGGGCCGTTCGCCTCGGCAGGATTTATATGTATATTATATGGTTCGGGCCGTTCGACTCTCGGCAGTGCACAATGTATTATTATGTATATTTAGATCTGGTTGTACATCCTCGACATAACTCGTGCGTAAAGATATTGGAATCCTTTTTATATTTATTATTATTTCACGGACTTGAAAGGTGAAAGGAATAGATGAGAGAAGACTTGATTCTTACTTGAAATGAAGGATTTTTTGCTTATTTCCTACTTTGAGTTCTATGATCATTGTATATTTCATGCTTAATTAAAACTTCATATTATTATGTTTGTAGCCCATAGTAAGTGTCAAAGTCGACCCCTCATCACTACTTATTCGAGGTTAGACTACATACATACTGGGTACATGTTTATGTACCCACGCTACACGTCTGCACTTGATATGCAGGATCTGAGGCAAGTGCATCTAGTTATCAGTCCGGCGGGCACGCTTGACTGCTGGTTCGAGACTACACAGTGACCTGCCCTTCCGAGCCGTTCAGCAGCAACCAGAGTCTCTCTTTTGATTATTTTCTGCCTATTCTATCTCAAACAGTAGCTTAGAAAGATTTTGTATATTCTTCTAGTAGCCCACATACTTGTGACACCAGATCTTGGCACATACTAGTAGACTTATGATTTTGGTTTTATCCTTATTTATGGTCATATACATTTAGCCGCTTTCGTTGTTAATTTAAATTTGTTTCTTACTAAATCTATTAAATTAAAGAAAGACATTCACTTGGAAGAACTTATTAAAATGGGAATTCACTAGGTTGCTCACCATTGGCTTGCCTAGCAATGGTGCTGGGCGCCATCATAGCCTAAAATGGAATTGGGTCACTACAAAAAAAATAGCATTTAACGACGGATTTTAGCGATAAATTTCGTCCCATCGCTAACTAGCGGCGGATTGGCGACGGAATAATAGTTTCGTTGCAAAAAAATCCACAAAATAGTAAGTATATAATATAGCGACGGAATAGCGACGAAATTGAAAATTGGTCGCTAATTATTGGCGCTAAACATTGGCGCCCTCAATTTACCTACGGATTTAGCGACAAAAGCTGAGCGACAAAATTTATTTAACTACAGCGACGGAATTGGAAACGAAAAATCCATCGCTAGCCTTAATTTCTTTATTAAATTCTTTTAAAACTCCTTGCTACGAAAATTTCCATCGATAATGTACTCGACAATGAAAAGTAATATTATTTTTAGCGACGGAATGTGAGCCGTAGCTAAATCCGTCGCTGAATACCACTTAATTATTTACCCTAGGGAACAAATTCATAAAACATTAGTCTCTTCTTCTAAGTTCTAACAGAGTAGAAACGGCGTTGTGTTAGGCTGCTTTGGGAGAAAAATCAGTAGAAGACACACCTTGAGGGCAAGAACAAGAGCAAAAATCAGTAGCCAATGTGAATCTAAGGTTTGTAAATGTCTTTAATTTGTTTCTTCTTCGATTTCTTATGATTTGTACTAATTTCACCCTTTCAAACGTTTCATAAAGTAAATAAGAGAGGATTTTAACTGAAAATCTAGGCAATCCGTGGAAGGGTTTACCAAAATTTCAAAGGACTGCTCATAATGCTCTCTCCTCCCTTTACTGTATTTTGCCTATTTCTTTTCTCTGCATGTTATGACTTCTTAGTTATATTAGTACGTAGTTCAAATAGTTCCTAACCTCATACACAAAGAAGATAATACGTTGGGTCTAGTTAGGAATAGCGAAAATCATAATAAAAGAAATAATAAAAGCTAAAGAAAGAGTTTCATATGGAAGCAGAAGTATTTTTACAAGAATAAACTTGACATAAACACTAGTTACATCAGTGGGTGTAGAGAGAGAAGAGCAAAATTTTAAGTCTGAAGGATGCCTGTTTTTTGTTTTTGCAAAGTATGTTGATGTGGCGGATTGATTGTTTGGGTGTTAGATTTTATGCTGCAAAATGCTGAAGTGATATTCATCTTGATAAAAGGTGGAGACTCTAGAATGAATCCTTGCCTGCTAAGTTGCTGATACAAAAAGTTAACAACTCTGTTATGAAGATTTTGGCAGTGCCCGACTGTGACGGTTCTTATTATAATTTTGTTTTTGTTAAGTGGTAATTGCTTTTGATGTTCTACTTTGATAGTCCACTGAATGGATTCTCCACAAACTCAAACCCATTCACAAACCTAGTACTATGAACCCCTTGATTTTGAGCTGCAAAATGTCCTTTTGATTAGTGTTTGGCTAATAAAGGGATTTTGGTGCAGGAGCTAGCTGAAGCAAGGAAGAATAAGAGGAAGAAACATTACACATTGGAGCAAGTACTACTTTCTTTTAAGCTTTAAGTTACTTTACTGTTGCTATTACTCTTCTTTTCATCGAGAAAGTTGTTTTTTGTTAGTTACTAGCATGTGCAGTTTAATTAATCTTCTCCCTTGGTAGTTTAATTAATCTTCTCCTGCTTAACTTCTGAATTTTTTGTCCAATACTTCCCTTTAGAACATTCTTATTATCTTACTCGTAGAAAAAAGAAGTTTGATTATCTTGTTTTGTTTCTATATTAAATAGGAATATGGATAATCTAGAGCGTGCTTGGATGTACGAGAGGTTGGATGGTCGAGGGGGTATTAATTCTAATTTTGTAACTGGCGTGGATAGCTTCTCCTGTTTTCACGTTCTCAGTGAAATTGCATGAGTGGTGAGAATGTTCGATGTCCATGTAAAAAGTGTCGCAACATTATATACATGGATGTTGAAACAGTTAGATTGCACCTGTTTAAGTTTGGATTTGTTGAAAACTATTATGTTTGGAAGTATCAAGAGGAAAAATATGTGACTGGTGCGATGTCTTCTAGTAGTGATCTACATGGAGGTGTTCAACCTGCATTAGGGTATGACAATCCATACCGACAAATGGTTTTAGATGCAGCTGGACCCAACTTTGGCCAGGGTTCTAGTTGGAAATCTTATAGTAATACCCAATTTGAGTCGTCTCATCATTTTGAGCCTTCAATGGGGGACGAGGCTAATACTTCAATGGAGGAGGATCTTAATCCTGAGTCTCAAAGGTTTTATGATTTGCTAAAGGCCGCTGATACAGAATTGTATCATGGCTCTTCCCTCTCTCAACTCGCAGTAGTTTCTAGGATGTTAAACATTAAAATGGAGAACACTTTATCACAAAAGGGATATGACCAAATGATGCAATTGCTGAAAGAGGCTTTACCTGAAGATAACATAATGCTTGAACTTTATTATAAAACCAAGAAGCTAGTGCGTAGCTTGGATTTGTAGGTTGAAAAGATTGATTGTTGTAATTCAGGATGTATGTTGTATTGGGGTGACGATGAAGACCTCACATCTTGCAAGTTTTGTGGCTACGAGAGGTTTAAACTTCGCGTTGGTTCTCGTAAGAGGAAATTAGTCCCTTATAGAAGGATGTACTATTTTCCTTTGATTCCTAGATTGTGAAGATTATATGCATCTCATGCTACAACCAGTGACATGAGATAGCATCATGAGCATATACAAGAGGAGGGGGTAATGACGTCATCCATCAGACTCTGAGGCTTGGAAGCACTTCAATGAAACTCATCCATTTTTTGTTGCTGAACCAAGGAATGTGAGGCTGGGGTTATGTACTGATGGTTTCCAACCATTTGGTCAATCAGGAAGAAAATACTCTTCGTGGTCGGTGATTGTCACTCCATACAACTTACCTCCTTGGATGTGTATGAAAGAGGCGTACATGTTCTTAACTGTCATTGTTCCTGGGCCAACCAATCCTAAATAAAAAATTGATGTTTTTCTACAACCTCTAATAAAAAAATTGACCTTGTTATGGGAGGAAGGTGTGGAAGCATTTGACATCTCAAAAAAGCAAAACTTTCAATTAAGGGCGGCTTTGATGTGGACAATCAGTGACTTTCCAGCATATTCTATGTTATCAGGATGGAGTACTGCTGGAAAGTTAGCATGTCCTTATTGTATGGAGGAAGCACAATATTTTAGATTACGTCATGGTAGGAAAACAACTTGGTTTGATAGTCATAGGATGTTCCTTGACCAACATCATCCATTTAGGAAAGATCGTAAAAACTTTCTTAAAGGTCTGACTGTCAAAAGGCTACCACCAGCACTTAGAACGGGAGAGGAAATTTTGAACCAAATTAGTGAGTTAGGGCTAAGGAAAGTAACAGAGGAAGATGCACAAGTAGTTAATTCGAGAATATGTAAATCTTGTGGATGGAAAAAGCGAAGCATCTTTTGGGATTTGCCTTATTGGAGTTCTAACATGATTCGGCATAATCTTGATGTCGTGCATATTGAAAATAATGTCTTTGATAATGTATTTAACACAGTTCTTAATGTTAAACACAAAACCAAAGACAATCTGAAAGCATGTCTGGATATGCTAACATATTGCGATAGACCTCAG
Organism: Nicotiana knightiana; assembly: GCA_005239525.1. Taxonomy (NCBI): domain Eukaryota; kingdom Viridiplantae; phylum Streptophyta; class Magnoliopsida; order Solanales; family Solanaceae; genus Nicotiana; species Nicotiana knightiana. The sequence continues at coordinate 30,208 of ML370919.1, forward strand.
TTGGCAAAGGATGCTCGAGGAAAATATCCCAAAGCTGCATATACAATAGACAATGAAGCAAGAGATATCTTATTCGATTGGGTGAAAAGATTGAAGTTTCCAAATGGGTATGTTTCAAATTTGGGTCGATGTCTAGAGACGAACAAGTCTAGGTTATTTGGCATGAAAAGCCATGATTGCCACGTGTTCATGCAACGATTAATGCATATTGCCTTTCGTGAACTACTTCCTAGCAATGTGTGGTAGGCACTTACAGAATTGAGCTTATTTTTTAAAGATCTTACTTCGACCACTCTACGAGTGGCTGACATGGAGAGATTAGAAATAGACATCCCACAGATCTTGTGTAAGTTGGAACGTATATTTCCACCGGGGTTCTTTAACTCAATGGAACATTTGCCCGTGCACCTGCCATATGAAGCAAGAATTGTTGGACCTGTAAAATATCGATGGATGTATCCTTTTGAGAGGTAAATTTAAAACTTCTATGTCATAAAAGTGACAAGTATGTTACACATGACTTTTTAATTTAATGGTCCATTCATTTATCTATTTAGGTACCTTGGAACTTTGAAAAAAATGATTGGGAATAAAGCTATTGTTGAGGGATCTATTTGTGAAGCATACTTGATGATAGAGTCAACACAATTATTTGCTCATTATTTTGAACCTCATGTCATTACACGTGATCATAATGTGGACCGGAATGATGATGGTGGTGTTGTGGAAGATCATAAAGGAAATTTATCAATATTTACACATCCGGGTCGACTATCGGGAGAAGCAAAAAAGAGGAGTTTATCCTTTGAAGAAATCAAGGCTGCCCAAACTTACATTCTACTAAATTGTAAAGAGGTTGAGCCATTTGTAAGGTAACATTTGAAAGTTATACTTTCTTAATATAACAAATATTCATATATCAGAAGCACTAATTTTAACTTATTTTGTTGCAATGAAGTATGTACGTGGAACGTTTACAAGAAGAATATCCGAATTTATCTCAGGATCAAATAGATGAGAATCTCGAAACATATTTCTCTATATGGTTCAAGCAATATGTAAGCCTCCAACAATAATATACTTTTATACAATAATGTACATAAATTAACTTGTTAAATTTAACTAAGTCTCACAATTTTTTAAATAGGTCCGAAGCAACCATATTGAGAATGCATTCTTGCGTAGCCTTGCTCATGGACCATTGGCAAGCGCGATATGTTATTCAGTGTATTTTGTTAATGGATATAAATTTCACATAGATATTTTTGTCGTGGGGAGCAGAACTTGAAAAGGGCTTTGAGGTTGAAGTTCTCTTCTAGCTTTTGTTGAAGAGTGTTTTTTCTCTGAGTTTTATTCACATAGTAGTTTCTCTGGAAATGATGCCAAGGAGAATTCAGCTTTGTTTTCTTGTTGTTTGGATACATATTCTGGCAATATCAGCATGGACAAATCCTGATGATTGTAAGTTGGTTGTGTTCTTCTATCAAATATTTCTTAATTAGTTTACAGAACTACTTGATTATCTGTGAGTACTGGTGTTCAAATCTTAGTTTTCCTTCAAAATTTGTCCCTTTAGGTGATATAGCATTACTTAAGAAATTCAGTGAAATCATCCTTATATCTCTATGCATTTGTCCAACTTGAACCAACATAGACAATTCCCAAGAATTCCACCTATGCTTCTTGGGTAACTACACTCAAACAATCTCCCTTCATTTTGCAATATGTATCTGTTCAGCCCTGCATCTGCTGAAACTATTGTTGGCTCTCCAAACAAATTTGACTTGTAAATTTTCCCATACCTGCAAGTTTAAGTGTTTATGTGATGACCCAAGGGGACATTTTATAAAATCAGACTTCGTTCCATGCTAAATAACCATAAAAATACTAAAATTAAATACCTCAATTTGCATGCGCAATCCAGGTGTGAAATCGGAAAGCTTTATGTGAAATATGAGAAATAGTGATTTTTAGAATTTAAATTTGATATAAGTTGATTTTGACCAACATTTTGAGTAAACGGACCCGGATATGTGTTCCGATAATCCCGGTAGGTCCGCAGTAAAATATGGGACTCGGGCATATGCCCGGAAATGAATTCTGAGGTCCTAAGCCTTAGAAATCAATTTTGAAAGAAATTGTTTTGCTGAAATGTTCATGAATTTAAGAAAAGAAGTAATGCTAAAAATCATTGGTATCGGGTCCGTATTTTGGTTCCAGAGCAGGGTACAACTTTGTTATGATATTTAGAGGTTAAATGTGAAATTTGGTGAAAAACAGAGTTCGTTTGACGTAATTCGGACATCCGGTTGAGAAGTTATGAACTTTAAGAGTTTTTGATGAAAATGATGAGTTTTGAGGTTTAATGCATAGAATTACATGTTATTTTCATGATTTTATCGCACGAGAAAGTATGTATGATATTTTAAGACTTGCGTGCATCATTTATTTAAAGCCCCGAGGGCTCGGGTGAGTTTCGGATAAGCCACGGGGTGTTTTACACTTTGAAAGAGTTGATGGTTTTCTAGTTTGCTAGTGCCTAGGTTTTTAATGCTATGTGATCGCATAGGTAGGCCTACGATCGCACAGTGTAGGATCAAGGGGGTCCCCAGGTTGTGCTATGCGAATGCAGCACCAAGGATGCGACCGCAATGCTCACCTAGGCGAAGCTATGTGATCGCACCCCCAGCTCTGCGATTGCGAAGAGTTAAACGGACCTAGGGGAGGGGGGGGGTCAGTGCTCTATGCGATCGCACCCTCCCTCCCGCGATCACGGTTCACCATCACCCATACCCTATGCGATCGCAAACCATTTCCCGCAATCGCATAGGCCTTCCGCCCAGTTAATATAAATACTTGTTAAAAAACAGGCAGAACCCTTTCTTCTCCAAATTTTCGAAATTCCAGCCCTAAAAATGATTTTTCTTCAGCAATCCTCATCCCCAATTCATAGGTAATCAATTTCAAACCTTATTCTTTCAATTTCTTGCTATTTCGTATCACTTTTAAAGCAAAAATAAAGGATTTTCATGGTAAAAATTTAGGTTTTGGGTAGAATTAGGGAGTTTTGTAAAAATTAAATTTTTATATCAAATTAAGGTTGGATTTTAAAACTAATAGCATATTTGGGTTCGTGGGTGAATGGGTGAACGTAATTTGGACCGAACCCCGAGTTTAGACCAAGCGGACCCGGGGTCGGATTTTTACTTTTTTTGAGAAGACTTAGTTAAATTATATTTTTCAATAAAGTTAGTTCCTTTAGCATTAGTTAATGATATTAAGTTAATTTTGATTAGATTCGAGCAATTTAGAGGTGAATTCAAAGGGAAAAGCAATAATTGAGCAGTGAGTGGCCTGCGGAATTGAGGTAATTATTTGGTCTAAATTTGGCTTGAGGGAATAGGACTCCCCACTTGTTTTCTATGTGAAATGCATGGGCGTGGTGTATAGGTGTGGTGACGAGTATCTATGCACCACCCAAATTGTCTGTTAAACATGATCCTTTCCCGTTCCCCACTTATTTGATCATTGTCTTAACTGTTATATGTTCATTATTGTTTCTATGACTATTTGGCCTTGTTGAATTGTTGTTAGTTATTGTTGTGACTATTTGGAAAGAGTATTGGTTGTTTGAGTTGGTTTCCTGGTGATATAAACATGGTTGAGAGGTTTGGTATTGTTTGTATGAATTAAAGGTATTTATATTTGATATCCCTGTTGATTTCATGATCGAGAGATTATTGATGAGGTTATGAGAATAATGCAGTTTATTATAATTGTTGAGACAAAAGCATTGTGAAAGGCTTGGCCTGAATTTGTAAAATTCTAAACTAATTGATCTGATATGTCTGGTGGGAGCGGGTTGCACGCCGCAACAAGGAGTGATAAGGGTGGACAGGTGGGATCTGGTTGCATGCCGCAACAGGAGTAATAAGGGTGATATTTTAGGGAGGACAGGTGGGAGCGGGTTGCATGCCGCAACAAGGAGCAATAAGGAGGACATTTATATTTTTACTGATTTTCAAAGGAAATAAAGATTTGAAAAGCTAAACGTTTATTTTTACTATTTTTTTTTTCTTGAAAAATAAAGATTTGATATTTTGGCACTACTTTTATTGAAAGTTAAAGTTTATAATTTTGAAGAGTTATTTGAGAATTGGTTATAGCTGAGTTGATTTATTTTGTTGCAGCACTTATTTATTTATTTGTTTGTTTAGACTTCCTGTTGGCTTTGTTATTTATTGTTGTTATCAATTATATTGTTGAAGCCCGACTTAGCCTCGTCATTACTTCGCCGAGGTTAGGCTCAACACTTACTCAGTACATGGGGTCGGTTGTACTGATACTACACTCTGTGCTCTTTTGCACAGATCCATGCGCTAGTCAGCAGTAGAGGATTTCAGGACGACCACCCGATTCATTTGGAGACACGAGGTACATCTGCCGGTGTTCGCAGACTCTGAGAGTCTTCTCCTATTTTTACATACACTGTTTTATATCATTCAGAACAGTTACACTACTTCTTTCAGCCATTATTTGTAGTATTCTTTAGTAGTTCGTGAACTGTGACACCAGACTCTGGGGTAGTTCTAGATTCATTTATATTATTAGTTTCGTGGCTCGGTTTAATTAATTAATTATTTATTTCTCTTTATTGTTGTTGGGAATTATTCTAACTAAGTTCATTTGGAAGTTATTTATTTTTGCTTAAGTAATTAATTAAGAATATTAGTCAATCGAATTCTAACATTGGCTTGCCTAGCAAGTGTAGTGTTAGGCATCATCACGACCTCTAAGGTTGGGAATTTGGGTCGTGACAAGTTGGTATTAGAGCACTAGGTTGCCTAGGTCTCACAATTCACGAACAAACTTAGTAGAGTCTGAAGGATCAGTACGGAGACATCTGTACTTATCTTTCGGAGGCTATTGAGTTAGGAAACAACTCCATTTTATTCTTCTCTATCGTGCAAATTTATTCTACCATTGATGATTGAACTTGTCTATTCTTGTCCTCGCATAAATCTCGACAACACGCAAAGCGTCTACAATCGGACAAGAGATGAAGCCCCAATGACAGCCACGATTAGGGGAAGAGACAGAAGCAGAGCTCAGTCTAAAGCTCGAACATCAACACCTATTCTACAGTCTCAAATGGATCTAGACGCGGAGGTTCTAGCTCATTCGGTACATGTGGGAGTAATACAGATTCCAGAAGGATTCGTAGCTACTCCAGTATTGCAAAACAAGGGAATATGTTAAAGCAATGGGGTTGAATTATATGAGCTGTGAAGTTTAACATTGCGAATTATCAGGCATTGTGACCTATGACTTCGTGCCAAGTGGAGAAGTCCACTGTCAAGGAATAGATTGTGGGGTCATGTGTTATATCGATTTTGGCTTGAAAGGTATAAGGCCTGAGATATTTGCAAGAGATAAAGCTAAGGATTGCGGTGTTTCTGCCTCCTTAATAACCATATACCTCAGTACCAAAGGAGTTATATAAACAACTTTATATCTACAAAAGGTTTACTCAGCATGGAAGTTACGGTTGCAGATTTTGGGGTGCTCCAGAGGGAGTACAGTGGTTGACAAGCTTCTAGACTATATATCTGTATAAAACTTTACTTGTGGGATCGTTGTGCACCAATAGGAATAAGAGTTACCCCAAGGAATAGCGAAAAGTACATGAATAAGTGGGGTAGCTCAGCGGTGTTGAGTCAACATGGTAAAAGAGAAATTGGTCACCGGTGGTTGAGGCAAGCCTACGAAGAGGACGACCAGCCAGTGCAACATCAACTATTTGACTTAGTTCTCATAAATGCTTTTGAAAGAATTTGTTTCTCGGACCCTCCATAATGCGTGGTGCATAAGGTTTGAGCGGTTGCGTCAGGTCATATGACGGTGTTAGAACATGCTACCAGGTTCGATAAGTCAGCCCGTCACACTCGTACTTCGGTTTATCTAGCCAGAAAGCAAGTCCACAGACTCATTAAAGGACTCAAATATGATCGTAAAATTTTGGACGACTCAGAGCAGGTTGATCTTCATTTCGTCTAGTGGTAGAAATTGTCCTAGACTTGAGAGAGTCATATTTCATCAGAACACTCAAACTACATGCCCCATTGCAGTTACAACTCAACTACATGACCGGCTAGGGAAAAAGGGGTCGGAATGTCGAAAGTGGAGGTTAGATTCCTAGAGGTGGAGACCCAGCCTGATGATATATTTTCCATGGTATGGATGAGGTCGTTACATTAAATGATGTCATGACAAGAACAATCTCTAATTAGTATAAAGTGATGATTTCCTGAACTTAATACGGTTATGCATAACTAATAAAATTCTTCTAATATGCTCTACTCTCGCGTGAGCTTCGTAACTCAAAAATCTACTTATGTGAATACTTGTATTGAGATATTCTATGGAGATAGTTGCGTCTATCATTACGTGTTGTAATTTTGTTTAACGGAAAATATTTAAAGGAAGGAAATGGAATGTTTTGATTGGCACGATACGCATGTTGCTTGCGATTCAGAATTAAGGACGAGATCCTCGCATTTTAATATGATTTGAGATGTTTAAATCGGGCTACGAGCCGTGGTGGAAGTTATGTAAGGGCGAGGTCCTGGTGACGAAAATTCTTGTGTTTAAATTCTCCCTTGTGAATTAAAATTTTGTTATAGTACTGGTAGGGAGTCATGCATGTTAGGCTGATTCAACAATTTATGTATAAAAAATAATGATAATAATAATAATAAATAATAATAAAATTAATTCTAATAATAAGTAAACAAATAAATAAATAAATAAATAAGGAAATTAATTAATTAATTAATTAATTGTGCATGATTTGCCAAATTCGTGTTATAATTATTGAGCTTTGACCTACGAGGTATGTGCCCACTTGGGTGGAATTAAATGAGTCACGTAGATTCGCGTATATAATTATGAGGCCTTCGTGAATCGCATTTCGTTATCAGTGTTGTGAAGGTTTGAAAGGAGATTTTTTTTCTTTGTTGACGTGAAGCAATTTGATGATTATGTAAGTGACTATGAACAACTATTAAGAAACATATTGAGCCGAAAAGATGTTCCATTAGAATGGTCAGGCGAGTGTGGGTTGAACTTTCAGAAACTTAAGATTAGCCTTGACTGCAGCGCCGGTGTTAGTGTTACCATCAGATTCGGGTTTTTTCACGGTGTATTGTGATGCTTCTCGAGTTGGACTTGGAGCAGTATTGATGAAAGATGGAAGGGTGATTGTGTATGTGTCGTGTCAGTTGAAAGTCCATGAGAATAATTATCCTGTTCATGACTTAGAGATGGCAGCCATTGTTCACACCTTAAAAATTTAGAGGCATTATCTTTACGGCGTGCCATGTGAGATTTTTACTGACAGATCTAAATTTGAGGCAGCGGAGGTGGTTAGAGTTGCTAAAATATTATGATGTCACTATATTGTATCACCCAGGGAAGGCCAATGTGGTGGCCGATGCATTGAGTAGAAAGGCGGTGAGTATGGGCAGCCTTGCGTATATTCCAGTTGGTGAGAGACTGTTGGCTTCAGATATTCAGACTTTGGCTAATCAATTCGTGAGGTTGGATATTTCACCCGAAAGTGTTCTAGCTTGTACAGTCTCTCGGTCTTCTCTAATTGATCGTATCCGAGAGCCGCAGGATGATGGCTCACATTTGGCGGTCCTTAGGGACACGGTTCATCACGGGGATGCCAAGCAGGTTACAATTGGAGATGATGGCGTTTTGAGGATGCAGGGTAGATTGTGTGTGCCTAATGTTGATGGCCTCCGTGAGTTGATCCTTGAGGAGGCTCACAGCTCCAAGTATTCTATTCACCCAGGTGCAGCAAAAACGTACCAAGATTTGAAACAACATTATTGGTGGAGAAGGATGAAAAAGGACATTGTGGCTTATGTGGCTCGTTGCTTAAATTATCAGCAGGTAAAGTATGAGCATCAGAGACCTGGTGGTTTGCTTCAGCAGATAGAGATTCCTGAGTGGAAGTGGGAGCGTATCACTGTGGACTTCGTTGTTGGGATTCCACGGACTCAGAGGAAATTCGATGCGGTTTGGGTTATTGTGGACGGGCTGACTAAGTCAGCACACTTCATTCCAGCGGCTAGTACTTATACTTCAGAGCGGTTGGCTGAGTTGTATATTCGGGAGATTGTTCGCCTTCATGGGGTACCTGTGTCTATCATTTCTGATTGGGGTACGCAGTTTACTTTGCACTTTTGGAGGGCAGTTCAGCGTGAGTTGGGTACCCGAGTGGAGTTGAGTACAACATTTCACCCAAGACTGACGGACAGTCCGAGCGTACCATTCAGATATTGGAGGACATGCTCCGCGCCTGTGTTATTGATTTTGGAGGTTCATGGGATCAGTTCTTGCCGTTAGCAGAGTTTGATTATAATAATAGTTATCAGTCGAGCATTCAAATGGCTCCTTATGAGGCGTTATATGATAGACGGTGCAGATCTCCAGTTGGATCGTTTGAGCCCGGAGAGGCTCGGTTGTTGGGTACAGACTTAGTTCAGGAGGCTTAGATAAAGTCAAGATTATTCAGGAGAGACTCCATGCAGCTCAATCTAGGAAAAAGAGTTATGCTGATCGTAAGGTTCGTGATGTGGCATTCATGGTTGGAGAGAGATTATTGCTTCGTGTGTCGCCCATGAAGGGTGTTATGAGATTTGAGAAGAAGGGTAAGTTGAGCCCTAGGTATATCGGGTTGTTTGAGATTCTTGATAGAGTGGGGGAGGTAGCTTATAGACTTGCATTGCCTCCAGGGTTATCCTCAGTTCATCCGGTATTCCATGTGTCTATGCTCCAAAAATATCATGGCGACCCGTCCCACGCATTAGACTTCAGCTTCGTCCAGTTGGACAAAGACTTGACTTATGAGGAGGAGCCGGTAGCTATTTTAGACCGGCAGGTTTGCCAATTGAGATCGAAGAGTTTTTCTTCAGTTCGAATAGAGTGGAGAGGCCAGCCCGTTGAGGCAGGTACTTGGGAGTCTGAGTCAGACATGCAGAGTAGATACCCACACTTGCTCGCCACTTCAGATAATTTTCTATGTCTGTTCGAGGACGAACGTGTGTTTTAGAGGAGGAGATTGTGATGACCCAAGGGGTCATTTTATAAAATCAGACTCCATTCCATTCTAAATAACCATAAAAAGACTAAAATTAAATACTTCGATTTGCGTGCGCAGTCCGGGCGTGAAATCGGAAAGCTTTTATGTGAAAATATGAGAAATAGTGATTTTTAGAATTTAAATTTGATATAAGTTGACTTTGGTCAATATTTTGAGTAAACGGACCCGGATCTGTGTTCCGACAATCCCGGAAGGTTCGTAGTAAAATATGGGACTCGGGCGTATGCCCGGAAATGAATTCCGAGGTCCCAAGCCTTAGAAATTAATTTTTGAAAGAAATTATTTTGCTGAAATATTCATGAATTTAAGAAAAGAAGTAATGCTAAAAATCATTGGTATCGGGTCCGTATTTTGGTTCCGGAGCCCGATATAACTTTATTATGATATTTAGAGGTTAACTGTGAAATTTGGTGAAAAACGGAGTTCGTTTGACGTGATTCGGACATCCGGTTGAGAAGTTATGAATTTTAAGAGTTTTTGATGAAAATGATGAGTTTTGAGGTTTAATGCATAGAATTACATGTTATTTTCATGATTTTATCGCACGAGCAAGTCCGTATGATGTTTTTAGACCTGCGTGCATCATTTGTTTAGATCCCCGAGGGCTCGGGTGAGTTTCGGATAGGCCACGGGGTGTTTTACACTTAGAAAGAGTTGCTAGTTTTCTGGTTTGCTGGTGCCCAGGTTTTTAATGATATGTGATCACATAGGTAGGCCTGCGATCGCACAATGTAGGCTCAAGGGAGTCCCCGGGTTGTGCTATGCGAACGCAACACCAAGGACGCGACCGCAATGCTCACCCAGGCGAAGCTATTCGATCACACCCCCAGCTCTGCGATCGCGAAGAGTTAAACGGGCCTGGGAGAAGGGGGGGCTTCAGTGCTCTATGCGATCGCACCCACCCTCCCGCGATCACGGTTCACCATCACCCATACCCTATGAGATCGCAAACCATTTCCCGCAATCGCATAGGCCTTTCGCCCAGTTAATATAAATACTTGTTAAAAAACAGGCAGAACCCTTTCTTCTCCAAATTTTCGAAATTCCAGCCCTAAAAATGATTTTTCTTCACCAATCTTCATCCCCAATTCATAGGTAATCAATTTCAAACCTTATTCTTTCAATTTCTTGCTATTTTGTATCACTTTTAAAGCAAAAATAAAGGATTTTCATGGTAAAAATTTAGGTTTTGGGTAGAACTAGGGAGTTTTGTAAAAATCGAATTTTTATATCAAATTAAGGTCGTATTTTAAAACTAATAGCATATTTGGGTTCGTGGGTGAATGGGTGAACGTAATTTGGACCGAACCCCGAGTTTAGACCAAGCGGACCCGAGGTCGGATTTTCACTTTTTTTTAGAAGACTTAGGTAAAATTATATTTTTCAATAAAGTTAGTTCCTTTAGCATTAGTTAATGATATTAAGTTAATTTTGATTAGATTCGAGCAATTTAGAGGTGAATTCAAAGGGAAAAGCAATAATTGAGCAGTGAGTGGCCTGCGGAATTGAGGTAAGTGTTTGGTCTAACTTTGGCTTGAGGGAATAGGACTCCCCACTTATTTGCTATGTGAAATGCATGGGCGTGGTGTATAGGTGTGGTGACGAGTATCTATGCACCACCCAAATTGTCTGTTAAACATGATCCTTTCCCGTTCCCCCACTTATCTGATCATTGTCTTAACTGTTATATGTTCATTATTGTTTCTATGACTATTTGGCCTTGTTGAATTGTTGTTAGTTATTGTTGTGACTATTTGGAAAGAGTATTGGTTGTTTGAGTTGGTTTCCTGGTGATATAAACATGGTTGAGAAGTTTGGTATTGTTTGTATGAATTAAAGGTATTTATATTTGATATCCCTGTTGATTTCATGATTGAGAGATTATTGATGAAGTTATGAGAATAATGCAGTTTATTACTTATAATTGTTGAGACAAAAGTATTGTGAAAGGCTTGGCCTGAATTTGTGAAATCCTAAATTAATTGATATGATATGTCTGGTGGGAGCGGGTTGCACGCCGCAACAAGGAGTGATAAGGACGGACAGGTGGGATCGGGTTGCATGCTGCATTAGGAGTAATTAGGGTGATATTTTAGGGAGGGCATGTGGGAGCGGGTTGCACACCGCAACAAGGAGCGATAAGGGAAGACATTTATATTTTTACTGATTTTCAAAGGAAATAAAGATTTGAAAAGCTAAACGTTTAATTTTACTGTTTTGTTTTTTTTTTTGAAAAATAAAGATTTGAAACTTTCTATTTTATATTACTATTTTTATATTTTGGCACTACTTTTATTCAAAGTTAAAGTTTGGAATTTTGAAGTGTTATTTGAGAATTGGTTATAGCTGAGTTGATTTATTTTGTTGCAGCACTTATTTATTTATTTGTTTAGACTTCCTGCTTGCTTTGTTATTTATTGTTGTTGTCGATTATATTGTTGAAGCCCGACTTAGCCTCGTCACTACTTCGCCGAGTTTAGGCTCGGCACTTACTCAGTACATGGGGTCGGTTGTACTGATACTATACTATGTGTTCTTTTGCACAGATCCAGGTGCTAGTTAGCAGTAGAGGATTTCAGGACGACCACCCGGTTCATTTGGAGACACGAGGTACATCTGCCGGCATTCGCAGATTTCGAGAATCTTCTCCTATTTTTACATACACTGTTTTATATCATTCAGAACAGTTACACTATTTCTTTCAGCCATTATTTGTAGTATTCTTTAGTAGTTCGTGAATTGTGTCACCAGACTCTGGGGTAGTTCTAGATTCATTTATATGATTAGTTTCGTGGCTCGATTTAATTAATTAATTATTTCTTTCTTTTTATTGTAATTGGAAATTATTCTAACTAAGTTCATTTGGAAGTTATTTATTTTTGCTTAAGTAATTAATTAAGAAAATTAGTCAATCGAATTCTAACACTGGCTTGCCTAGCAAGTGTGGTGTTAGGCGCCATCACGACCTCTAAGGTTGGGAATTTGGATCGTGACAGTTTAGAACAGATTTTTCAAGATTTTTTTCTTTCTTTCCAAAAGATATTTAATTACCTTGAGATGTGATGTTGCATGAAATCTCCAATAGTAGTAGCTGAATAAGGTTTCAAATAGCCAATGGTTTCACCAAGAAAAGGCCAACCATGTTTCCTGGTGGGAGATTTGGAAATTTCTGTTTTCTTATGAATAGATTAAGAATAACAAGTACAACCAAGATTGGGGGAACAAGAAAAAGAAAAAACTCCAAGTCAGACATAGATAATTTCTGTTTTCTTCTCGTTTTTTCTTTGGCTCACAATAGGCTCTGTTGCTGAAATAAGATAAGTAGTAATAGTAATAACAATGTTATATAGCAGTATATTTTGGAACTGTCAATGATTTGGATTGATTTGGTTTTGGTTAATCCCTTGGGAAACACTAAAAGCAAAATGATTTGCAGCCTAATATACAGTGTCTGGCTTCTATTTTTTTTCTCAAATAGGCACTTGAATGGATTTTGTTATTTTCTTTTTTCTCCTTAAGAAGCTGTTATCTTTGAACTCCTAGTTGTGAAAAATTAGTGAGTTTGTTGTTGTTGTACCTAACTTGACAAAGAAGCTATTTGTCAAAGAGTGTTGGGTGATGCTGGTCTGAGCAAATCTCATCTCAACTTTCAATATCACCATCTTTATTTTTACAATAATCTATATCATTTACTTGTTTGGCCATGATAATATGTAACACTCTGATTTTTGCAAAAATGTCTCTCTATTTTCTTCTCTCTCTTTTATTTCTCTCTATCTATCTATACAAATTGCCTTAAGTATCATAGTAATCTGCTTCCTCATCCATTGATCTCTTGTTTCCTAAGCTATCAATGCACATTTGTAGTGTTATGTATCTATCTTTCATCTTTTTTTTGTGCCTTTGTGATATTTATATAGAGTTCCATCAGTGTTACCTTGTGGCACCTTTTTTATGCTTTTAGTTATAGATGTGACAAAACTTCTGGTTCTATAGTAATATTTTGATAATTTTAAAAATAATTTTTTTTGTATAGGCTGTTGAAAAGGGTTGAGACCAAACACCAAGTGAGTTACATTTGTACGTCCATACACATGGGCATGATGAAAAATCTTTTCTTGATGAGAAAGTTCGAATCGTGCATGTAAGTCCAATATTGTATAATCTTATTTACTACAATGTAAAAAGAGTATGAAAATTATAATCTATGTTGGTTAATTAAATGCTCAAAATTCTTGATAGGAAAGGTATCAGGAAATATTACAGGAATAAACACAAACTCAATCTGATATTGATCAATGGAAAGCATATTACAAAGCCGCGGGAGGAGAAAAGAAGAGAAGAGTATATGGTCTTGGATCTCAAGCAAAATGCTACTATGGACCGAATCTTCATGGCTCTTCTAGATCAGATGTTTCATCATCAATACTACCTTCAAGTGCTCAATCAGCATCGAACCTGGATGAGTTAGTGACGCGTTTGATTCCTGCACTAACAGAGCACATAGTTCATGTGCTAACTGATCATATGCTTCCAGTATTGACTGAGCGGGTGCGTAAAATGATTTCATCACCCTCACTGACTTCTACTGACCACCCATCAGATGTGGGACCAACAATTCATGCTCCTACTACTACTGCTAATGTTCATGGGATTCGTCAATCGGTTTCAGATGATGACCTTAACCCCTAAACCTCATATTTGGAAGCTTTTTGTTTTGAACTTTATTGTTGGTGTTATGGATAATTCACACCTTTTTGGTTTGAACTTTATTATTGGTGTTAGGGATATGAACTTAATTGTATTAGCTATATGCATTTTGATATCATTTTGATAATTCGAACCGCGGGCATTTTGATATGCATTTTGATAATTTGTATGAATTTTAGTTATTATTAAGGATATCTAATAAATATTGTGACAGATTGCGACGGCTATATTTTGTAACAAAAATAAATATATGAAATAACATTGCGACATATTGCAACAGACGATTTTGGTCGCCAATGCAAAGCTGAAATGAGTCTCAAAATATTGGCGATGGATTAGCGACCGACTTTCTGTCGCAAATGTATGCCAGCGACGGAATGCATTGTGAGTTTAGCGACACAATTTTCTAATATAGCGACGGAAATTCTGTCGCTAATTTTAGCAACGGACAGTGTTCGTCGCTAGAACGTCACTAATTTAGCGACGAATTCCATTTTTCCGTCGCAAAGAGTTTAGCAACGAGCAAATAAGCAACACCTGGTAATCCGTCACTAATTCTGCTTAGCGACAAGGCACTTTAGCGACGGATTTGGGTCGTCGCTAAATGCTGTTTTTTTGTAGTGGGTCGTGACAACATGCATTAAGAAAAACTCAATAGAAAATTACATACTGCAAAACAAAAACTTAAGCATGTTTGTCTGAAGTTTTAGCAAACGAACTAAAAAACTTAAGCATGTTTAGTCTGAAGTTTTTGCAAATGAACTAAAAACTTAAGCATGTTTAGTAAGAAGTTTTTAGCAAATGAACTAAATAACTTAAGCATGTTTAATCTGAACTTTTAGCAAATGAACTAAATAACTTCAGCATGCATTAGCAAACAATCATTAGAAAATTACATACTGCAATACAAAAACTTAAGTATGTTTAGTCTGAAGTTTTAGCAAATGAACTAAAAAACTTAAGCATGTTTAGTCTAAAGTTTTCGCAAATGAACTAAAAAACTTAAGCATGTTTAGTCTGAAGTTTTAGAAAATAAACTAAAAAATTTCAGCATGTTTAGACTGAAGTTTCAGATAAAACTCATGACAAAACTGTAGACTGCAAGTAAATAACTTCAGCATGCATTAGCATGAAGTTTTAGCTTCAATGTGAAACAACTTCATGCTATATTAGCATAGCTTCAAGGTGAAACAACTTCATGCAAGTGTGATTGTGAAGATGAATTTGGACAAGTTTATGGTTTTTTGATAAAGTTGGTAAGAGGAGAGGAGAGGAGAAGATCTTTTTTCACGAATGAAGTTGCGTGATTCTGGTTTTATATCTATTGCCAGGGGTGTAAATGTCATATTATTACGGATTTTTTATCAGCTAGCTACCAAATCAATAAATTTTAAAAATATGGTACAAGTTAAAAGGTGGCACAAATATAGGGTACGGCTGCAAAACCCTCATTCTGAACTTATGTTCTTGGTTGCATTACTCATTCTTTCGCAATTCGTGCTGATAACGTGTTATAAAATATAACTCAAAGTAAGAATGTAGAACAAGGAAAAACAAGCTAAGAGATATAGAGAGAAAGAAATGAGAGATTCTTATTTCTTCTTCAATTGTTTTTTTTTTCCTATCTATCATACGACCTTTATATAGGCATGAAAAATAAAAAATTACTATAGTAAAATATGTCATTAAACATTTAAAAGCAAGATCATGAAGGAAGATTACGAGAAGGTTATAGAGTTACAATCATAACTCCACAAATATTAGAGTAATATAAATTATGGAGATAATGGAGAAAAGCAGA
Source organism: Nicotiana knightiana (assembly GCA_005239525.1). NCBI lineage: Eukaryota > Viridiplantae > Streptophyta > Magnoliopsida > Solanales > Solanaceae > Nicotiana > Nicotiana knightiana. The sequence continues at coordinate 45,891 of ML370919.1, forward strand.
CATCCGTCATAATTTAATTTTTCTTATAACAGGTGATATGTTTTTTGCAAGAGAACTAATGGACCAAGCTATCTCCTTTCTCTTATCCAACGCCACCCCCCCCCCCCCCCCCCCCCCCCAAAAAAAAATTATGCTAATATTTTATACTATAAAAATATCTCATTTTTCATTTTAGATTGATATTTTATTGTTGCACTTCAATATTCTCTTGCTGAGCCAAAAAAGAAAAAAGAAAAGCAAAAGAGGACTAGCTACACTACGGGCTTCGCTTTGGCACTTTCCTCATTTCTTGTAGTGCTTAGAAACGACATCGTGTCAACGAAATCAATTTGAACAAAATCGGCGAAAAATTATGCAAAGTTAATCGCAGTCGTCCATCGACGGCGACGACGACGGCAACGGTGACGATGACCGACAGTCGCCTTCGCGCTCTTGTAGAAGTGATACATTCCTCTCCTACTCAAGCTGTCATTTATCTCTCCGGCGGTGCCTCTCAGGTAAGCGTATGCACTGACAGTGTAAAAACTGTTTTCTTAATTACATATTGGACTTGTGATGAACAGCTAATAACTGTTTTCTTAGGTCAATTTATGTAAATATATACTGTCAGTGGACAGAAGTTTATCTCATAAGCATGAAATATGAAGACATCTTGGTGTTATCAACTGATCATAGCATCTTTTTTTGAAGTGTTATTAAAACTGATCAATATCATGTTTTAGGTCAATTTAAGCTGAGTGCATAAAAAGTTTAAAATATATTCTGCCAGTGTACATAAGTTAAACTCATATGAGATATTAAGGCATCTCTATATGTTATCAACTGAGCTATAGCATTTTTTGATGAAATGTAACAATTTGAGCAGGCGCTGGGGTGGTTGATGTCAGTTCCAGGAGCATCAAACACGGTGCTTGAATCCGTAGTTACTTATTCCAGAATGTCTATGATTCAATTACTTGGCAAGGTCATTTAATGTTAAAGTTCTATTGTTGTTTTTCTTTTATATTTTATTGATTGGAATTGAAATTTATCGTGATTTCACTGCTAAAGCATTTGCGAGTTTCCTTTTTTCTTGGGACAGGTTCCTGCTCAAGCAGCTAGTTCGCAAACGGCTGAGGAAATGGCATTGTTGGCTTATAATAGGGCATTAAAGCTTTCTAAACCAGGTCTTGATTTTGGATTTATTGGAATTTTTGTCGTTGGATTGTGGATTTTGTGGTTTTATCATGTGCATGCATCTCTTAGCTAAACGAATTTGGCTCACACATTTATTGAAATTTTCTAGTTTAGTTAGGAGAATTGAGAAAACTCCATGAGCAGCCAAAGCATAGCCAGCTCCAAGAATAAAGGAAGCAGGTAAACAGATTTAATATGTGAGGGATGCGATCATACTAACAATAATGTAATGGATCACATTAGAACTCAAAAGTTAAGTGTGCTTGGGCGAGCATAGTACTAGGATGTGTTACTTCATGGAGAGTCCTCATGTTTCATCTTATGCCGACTCTAACTAGTTTAGTGTTGACATAGTTGATTGATATTTAAGCCTGTTGAGAATTGATATAGAAGATAAAACTTTCAAGTGTCAATTTGAAGTGGGTTGGAGACATTTAACAGCTCATATCATAGATGACCACTTGAGCTAATCATGAGTGGTCTATTTGATATATGTGTATGTAATGAATTGTTTGCCTTGGCTAAATGATGAAGATTTTCCTGTTTTGACAAGTTATAATAGACATTCTAGTGTGATATTTGTGCTTGCTATTGAAGATGTATAAAGGCTAAAGGTACAGTCTAGAAGCCAAAGTGTACCATCTTTTCAGTTACTAGGTAGCAGCACAGGTTTTGTTATTACTCTTTCTGATAAATGCTCTCTTTCACAAAAAGGAGAAACCAGATTTTTATCTCTTCTCCTCATTTTTATGTTGGATCGTGTCTATGTCATAAAACTAGTGATGTCACTTGGAGCCAAAGTTAGACTGTTTTACACCTATGCGTATTACACAGTTTCACAATTTATTATTTAATAGTGTTTTATTCTTTGATCTATGTTGTTTTTATGTGACATGCGCTATTTGTTTGAATGTACAGGTTCACCAGTTTTAGGTGTGGGTTTTACTGGTGCCTTGGCTAGTACACGTCCAAAACGTGGAGATCATAGGTATTCCTGTTGCATCTGTCAGTTTACCCTGATATATCCTTTCAGATCCTTATTCCCTTAGGAGCACCTTGTGTTCGGGTTTTGTAATTTTGTTGTATGTTTCCTAGATTCACTAGGAGGGATATAGGCTGGTTTTCATTGAATGATTCACATGAGGTTTCTGTGCTATGTTGTGACTACCCTAATTACCATTTACTTTTCCTTACAGCATTAAGTGGATCAAATGAAGGGAAAAACAAAATAAGCTAAGATATATTTGTATATTTCTCTTTGAAAAGTGGGGCAGGTTAATTGGAGGGTGGTTTTTCAAGCACAAGATAGTATTGATGACAACTGTTCCTCCTTTATCTTTATGATGTGGGTGGAAATACCTGCTTTTCTTTTCTGTTGGAGACATGAGAAAAGTTCTGCAATCAGGGATCGTATATTTTTGGCTGTGGTTGATGAACTTCTTGTTACTACCACATCAACAACCTATTTTTGAATTTGTTTTCTTTCTTCTGCCGATGATTATTATCAAGAAAGCACAAACTTTTGTTGATATCTTACATGTATGGATGTTAAGAACACAGACGGATCCTTCTTTTGAAAAATGTTGCTGAGTTGTGTTCATGTTAGAATTGCTTCATCTCAGTGCTCATTTGTCTCCCCTAAAGGGAAGAATAAAGCACCAAACACTGTTGCTCTAATTAAGTCTGAAAGGTTTCCATCCCTTCAAAGATGCCTGCAGACCATGTTTGGATCTCTAGAAAGATGCCTTTGACATGTCATTGGTGTTCCTAGCATTGCCGTACTGATTTGTGAATGTATAACTCTTTTACTTCAAAATCTGGATCTCCTTCTAAGCTAGTGCTTTATGAGTAGGTTTCACTTGTCAACCAGAACGTCTAACCGTCTTTGGTCCTCTACTGTTACTTTAACTAAGGTATTGTTCATGCATATTTCTCATGTTGTCATCTTTACCTTCTTTATTAGGATCTTTGGATTTCAATTGCTGAAGCATTTATTCACTTAAACTGAATGAACTAATACAGGGGCTGCGAACTCGTGAGCAGGAAGATGGAGTCTCAAGTCAATACTTAATCAAGGTGTGTATAAAATTTTGAAATATTTTCAGAAACAAGAATTAGAACATTTCATAATTCGATTTGGGTAATTATACAAGTTCAACATACAACTCCACTGGTTTCATCAACTAAATGTACATATGGCTGAACAAAATGTATAAGTACATGGCTAATCCTTCTATGCTGTATCTTGTATCAAGTCTATCCCATAGAGTATATTGTATTAGCTTGTGCCATCTGGTTCAGGCAATTGCAAATGCTAGCAAGGTTCCGGGAACTTTTGTTCCAGACTTGACTGAATCAGAAGTTCCAGATGAATATGAAAGGCAGTTTGATGAAGATGAAGAGCTAGAGCAACTTCTCGCTGGGATTATATGCTTCAAAATGTATCCATTCTCAAGCGGTATGTGTTAATGCAGTCGAGATAGTCACTTTAAGAAGCCAAAGATTCAGTCATATGTTGATACAGGAATTTTGCAGACACGTCCGATGCACAAAGGAAAATAATTCTATCTGGTTCCTTTAATCCATTGCATGATGGTCATGTTAAGCTCTTGGAAATTGCAACTAGGTACTCATCTGTAAACATCAAGCGTGATTTCCACTATTGGAAAGATTGATTTCCTGTAGACATTGATAAAAGATATGTTTATCTCTTAAGGAATTACATCTTTCTGCAGAGTGCCAAACTTTTTCCTTCAAATTTCACAAGGAAAAGAAAAGAGAAAATGTGTAGCACACTTTTGAGCTTTGAATTTGAAAACTTGCATAGAGAAATAGTGGAATATCATTCACTTCATTTATTTATTTTCATGCAGCATTTGTGGTGGTGGATATCCATGCTTTGAGTTGTCAGCTGTCAATGCAGACAAACCTCCATTAGCAATATCTCAAATTAAAGATCGTGTTAAGCAATTTGAAAAAGTTGGTAAGACCCTACATGTATGTTTTGATGTTTTACATGCATCTTTATATTTTTAATCTTTAGGTCTTAGGTAGTTAGGAAATTTAGTCTGATCAGTTACTGGCTGAAATGGTTCCAAGCTTGATGATCTAAGTCTTGAAAGAAGAAATAAAAATATACCAAAGCAAGTTGATATCAGAACGGCATGCTGATCTTGCTTGGCTATGGTTCTGTTATCCAGAGTGAAAGAGATATCTATATTGCATTCAGAGATGTCCTTGATAAGGGACCAATGGAAAAGTGAACTTTATTTTTTTCCTCAAACCAAATTGAGAACTCACAGAAAGTAAGGGTTGAGAAATGGATGCAATGCTGTTTTTTAAATTTTTTTGCAACACTTTTCAGAGGCTTCGAATGCTGAACTGTATGTTGCGGTTATTTTCTACCATCCACCGAAGACTGATCCCTAAAGTCTCTCTCCATCATTGATGCAATATTTCAGTTTTCATGTTATCTGAAAAGAGAAAGGATCTATCCATGTCATTAGGTACTTACCCTACTGTCATATTAGAAGTATGCTGGTATTGGAATGACTTTAGCTTTTGAATGCAGGAAAGACGGTCATAGTGTCTAACCAGCCATATTTTTACAAGAAAGCAGAACTTTTTCCTGGCAGTGCTTTTGTTATTGGTGCTGACACAGTTGCAAGACTTATAAATGTAAGGTTTCTTCAGTTGCTTCTGCAAGATTGTGATTACATGAGATCAAGAATTCCATAAATTCAGTATCTCTCTCTCTCTCTCTCTCTCTCATATGGATATGCTCTCTAACTATTATGTGTTCCATGTAATATCCTACCATCAGCAAAGCTCTGACAACTTTCTGTCTGGCAAAAGTCTTGTCTCCCAGAATTGCCCCCACACTCTCACTACTTTCTTATAGCAGCCTCTTCAGTTATTCTGCACTTTGACCTTCGGCCCTTCCTGAGCCGAGGGTCTATTGGAAACATCCTCTCTACCTGTTAGGTAGGGGTAAGGTCTGCGTAGGGATAAGGTCTGCGTACAGACTTACCCTCCCCAGACCCCACCTAGACCCCACTTGGTGGGGAACATACTGGGTTTGTTGTTGTTGTTAATTATCAAATATTCCTCTTTGCTTTTCTAGCTATTTACACTCTTAGCAAAAAAGTAAGTCTTTCGAAAATATGCACACACAGCCCCAAAGGCAGTCGAAGAGATGGAGATACAAACCTTGGGAACCAACATTTAAATCCCAACAAAGGCAGCATATGCCACAATAGGTGAATTCTTCCCGTTTGTCTAAACTTTGATGGATAGAGTTACCTGATATTTTGCTGGTGGGAGGTAACTGGTATCTCATGAATTATTTAAGGTGCACACAACCTGACCGGACACCACCGTTAATCCTAAAAAAATAAAATGCACACATAGTGTGTGCCATGATCCTGGAGACCTAATTAATTTTATAAAAGGTACAAGCACACCCACCAGAAACCACATTGTTGACTATGACGATGATAATGGGCAATAGAAATAATACTCCGTAGAACAAGGATAAAGACAATAGTACATAATGATGGAGGTGCTTTGTGTCTCTTTCCGACCAAAAAATTTCAGTGGAAGTTGAATGAAGACATTGTAGTTAGGTGTAGACTTCAACTTCAATGCTGCGAAGCCCTTTAGCAGCTTTGACATGAAGTTGTAGGTTAATACTGATGTGTCATATTGCCTAGACCAATTATTTCCTCAAACTTCTGCTGCGAAGTAGGCCGTTCACTTTCTCTGTCATGGTAATGGGGTCTTTGTAAAAGATCGTGATATGCTGAGGTGAAGGTTTCTTGGCGGTGCCTGAGCTGTTTGTTGATGAAACAAATGTGTAGTTGGAAATAGCAGAGGTGATCCTTGTGATCATATTCTGATTTTTGCATGATCAACTTTTGCTGATAAATGGGGGATAAGCTGCTATAGAGTAGTAAGGTTTGAAAAGCATATTTCTTGACCTTTGCAAGTTATACTTTCCAGCCAAAGTACTATGGTGATGACTATGAAAAGATGTTGGAGATACTTCTGGGATGTAAAAACACGGGGTGTACTTTTCTAGTTGGTGGTCGAGAGTTTAATGGAACTTTCAAGGTACACTAACAAACTCTCAGCAGCCTTCAGGTATTTAGCACTTCAGCTTTTCGAAACTCTTACGAATTTGTATCATGTAATTTCTCTAGGTTCTTGAGGATTTCGACATTCCAGCAGAGCTAAAAGACATGTTTGTGCCCATACCAGTCGAGAAATTCCGCGTGGATATATCCTCCACTGAAATTAGGAAGAGGCAAGGCCTTTCGTAAGCTGTTTGCATAATTTCACTCAACCTGTCTGGCATTGGTACTTGGCATTGTCTAAGCAATTACTTGTCTATGCAACATAAAAATAAAGTGCAAAACAAAAAGAACAGTAGTGATAACCAAGAACGTAAGCTTTATCAGTTCTTTCATAGTTCTCTTTCAAGTCTCCATAGAACTGAGAATGTGAGGAATTGTTATACTCTGATATGAATATTCTTTCTAACATTTGTATATTAATTGATGCTTGGTTTTTAAGTATTATGCCCTTTAACAAAGGCTTAAGGTTCTGTTAATTTTATACTTAAATCGTTGGCTTAAGCTCTTTTTTTTCCTCCATAGGACGTTTTTTGGGCTATTGCTTACAGTCTACTCAAGAAATATCTGATAGAGAATTGTACAGTTACACATTGCCACCCAAGTATTACAATGAAATGTAATCGAGCTATCACCCGCCCCCTCCCCTAACCCCCCCCCCCTCCCACCAAAGAGATACCCAGCCCCATTACAAGTAGGGAGTACTCAGAAGGAAATTTTTTTCTCAGAAAGATTTAATAGTCTAGTGGTATCCGTGTGAGTCTTCCACATAATAGGCGTGAATCCCGATTCTCATTATTTCCGTTCTCCTCCCTTGGTTTTTTGCTGTTAGGCACCACAGCCGGCGCCACAGCCTGCACCACATCCAGCGCCATAGTTATCGGTATGGGTTGTCGCTTCTTTCTCTTTAGAAATACCATCTGCGCAAGAGAATATGATTGTTGAAATGATACACAGGCTGATCAAAATCAACCACAGACCCCAAATGCCAACCTGTGCTATATCTTCAACACCTCTTCCTTCCCAGCTTCCTACTGTTGCTTTCAATTCCCTAACCATATTTTGTCTAATGCTATTTTAACAGGTGTTTTGATAAGAGCAGTTCCACTGACTTCTTATCACCAAAAAATGAGTTTCTCTTATCAAGTTAGGAAGGCAGTTGATGGTTTTTAAGGATGGTTGAGACTTAATAATGAGTGGTCAAAATAAACTACCTTGTGTTTTGGGTAAAGGGTTCTGACTTTTTTGCAGTGCTTATCCAAATATGGTAGAATACTTGGGCACATGGCTAAATGTGGTGTAAACAGATTCTTATTTGTGATTCACACAATTGCAAAAGTGGTCGAGCGTAACTAGTGGGATATTTTTTTCTTCTATTTGACGAATACCTTTATTTGACCTTTCATAGAACTTGGAGGTTGAAGTTGATTAATTATAGGGAAAATGAAATTGTATAGTCGCTCTTAAAATAATAGTCGAAAAATATATATATTTTGTATATATATATATTCTGTATGTTATATAATTTTTCGTACTTTTTTGGTTGCCAAATATAAATAGTTTCTGTTGCGGGCTAAAAGTAAAAAAAGCCCTTGATTATATACTCTTTATGCTTATCCGTTATTAGGTTTAGTTAGGTGGTTGCCAACAGGATGAGCAAGGATTTGAAGTTTATGGGTATGGAGTTGTAATATTCCGTTTAAGTTACTGAATTCTAAATTAATAATTTCTACATATTCAATTGATTTCGTAAGATGAATACTTAGTTTGGATTAAAGCTATTGGGTTCGGCCGGACTCGAAAAGCGTATTGTTATCTCCGGTCTGGTTGCCAAGAAATGGTTATGCATAGGATATCATAGTATATTTGGAAATATTGAGTTCTCGTGCTACTACCATCACACTTGCTAGAAAAATATTGTGAATTTTTAGTTTATTTTTGAAAGTTGTTTGGTAGTAACTTGTTTGCTAGCTGGAATGAGTTGGTTGGAAGTTTGACTACAACTTTTTAAGTAAATTGACTTACAGCTTAAAAAATTGCTAAAGACTTACAACTTTAAGTAATTTAGCTTGTAGTTCGATTACAATATTGAATAAGTTGGCTTGCAATATAATTACTACTTAAAGTCGAGAAGTTGGTTGGATAAGTTGGCGTATGACTTAATTACAACTTGGAGTGAATTGGTCATTCTTGCCACAATATTTCACAATTATTATAGCAAAAATGAGGAATTAGTTTTTACTATTTAATTTTTATAACTAAGAAATTTCACGAAAATTTTAAATTGTCATGATATGTTAATCTTCGTAGTTATTGGTGCGTACTAGCGAATAACTAAAAGAAGAAAACAAAAAAGGAGAATAAGAGACCCTGAATAACTCTTAATGGAAAGTCTAACACTTCCTTTTATTTCAAACAATATCCAGTGACACCTGGATATTTGGTTTAAATGCAAGTAAAGACTTTTTTTTGGTCCCGAAGGGACGGCCCAGTTGGTTTGGAGGGTATTGTATACGGGCGATGGAGATCGACCCTCTCAATACTTTCTAAGTCTGAACTTGTCGCACAGGATTTGCCTAGTGTAGTTTATATTCCCTGTGTGGTTTGCAGGTTATTTTACAATGAAGAATTTATCCAGTGGGCATAAAGTATTCACCCGAATGATAGAGATTGTGATAAAGACTGTATAGCAACTGTGAATTTTCCTAAGGTTCCAAAAAAATACATATAAAGATTCTTCATTATGTAATCGAAACTTCTGGAAGTTCACGTTCCAGCATATCGTATATGAATTCTAAGTTACGAGGCAACGACGATTGGGACTTGTCTTCGTGTAACATAGATGGTGTGACACTTGTCACGGGCAGGGATGAACTAAAATTTTAATTTTAATAAAGTTAGCTTGTTATAAAATAGAATTTTATTTATGATTAATGTCTATATTTTAGAGAGATTTTAAAAAATTTATTTGGTGGCTACGTCACTCTTACCCTATAAATAGAAGGGTTCTATTCCATTGTAATTCATCCCAAAATTCAATAAGAATTTCCCTCTCTCTTTCTATGCAATATTGTTTTATAACACGTTATCATCACGAAACTCTAACTAATTGGGTAGAAGCTTTGAGATTGAGCATAATGATTGTCACTTGTTCCATGAACTTCCTTCATGATTAAATTCTGTATTTAAGGTAAGTATTTTACTTTATTTTTCTCTTTTAAATTCTATAATTTGATTTTAAATACAAGCAAAGACAATAAACTTTGATTATAACTCTAATAGAGTTTGCAAGAAATTATAACCACCCGAAGTGGTAAATTTTTATGTCTTGCCATGATTAAATTCATGTATAATTGTGGACAAAGAAGTGAAAACCCGTCCTAATGAATTTGCTTCATTCTCATTTCCCTTAAGAGAATGTGATAGAAATACGTGATAAGTCTGAAAGAAGACAAAATTATTACCGCGAAGGTATCAATGTATGTGAACGTGGTAATAGACGAAATTATAATCGTCATCATTATGGTAATGAGAATAATAAGGATTCTCAAAATAATACTTCACTCTGTGAAAGTAGTATGTCATCGATTTGACATGGAATTTTATAAAGCACATACAGATGATTATGATCCATTCATGATGTGAATGTGACAACATGTGATTTATGAATACATATTTATTCTTGAAAAAATATGAACGTGCTAGTGGTAGTGAATATACCACACTCACCTCAAGAATGAGGTTTGAGATGAAATAAGAAAATAATTTTATTATTATGGCATGAATGATCATTGATCACGTACCTATTGTGATTAGCCAAAATATTATGGCAATACGATTGTTACATGGCAAAATTAATAGAAGCAACATATCTTGCTTATAATGATTTTGATCATGACCATAATGGTATAATTTTCTCCTTGAAAGAGATATTCACCTTATGGATGTTGATGAATATGTGGTAGTATCAAATTAATTGGGAGCTATGGAAAAGCTAATTATTACTATTTTGGAGGACTAAAATTGATTATCAATAAGGCATTGTATTGTAGTAAGTCTCAAAGAAACATAATTGGGTTTCTAAAGTATTCGCGAAAGCGGTTGGTTAAATTGAGACTATAAATAAATGAAAGATTTAATATCTTCTATTACTATAACTTGTAGAAGAGTAATATGTATATGAAAAGTTACCCGCTTTATTCTCCAGTTTGTACTACATAAATAAAAGAACGCCACAATAAATTTGGAGTCTATTGATAATTGCACACGTGATGTTATAAACCTGAAGTTTATCAATATCGATAATTTATCCAGTTGGCATAATTGATTTTAGCCATGTTAATTTAAATGATGCATAAATTAAAGAGAATTCACATGGGTAAGTATTAAGGAATAAGAAAGTTCTTTACGAATTCTCTTATTTTGCTTTTTCTCGCGATTATTATACCAACTAAAATTGGGATTGAATCCCTTGAATTCTGGAATTTATCAAAGGTGAATATGAGTTCATTCACCTGCCATGTATACCACATAAGATGCGTCTATGAGATGGTTACAAGTGCGATTATTATTAACCCGCAACCTGGTGTTTGCGAGGTAATTTGCTCAATAATTTAATTTAGAGCATAATTTTCAGATTTTCTATTCAAGATAGTTTATCTTGATAAGTTGGTTTACATCACAATTGGTTTAGCAAAATGATTTATTGAGTTCCTCCACTTAATAGTTAAACTATTGCTTATGCTGTAACGACCCGGTCTTATGCTGTAACGACCCGGTCGGTCGTTACGTAGAACTTGCATTAAAAATTACTGTTATTGACTTGTCATAGGTTGGTTATACTGTTATTGATGTGTTAGAGTTGGTAGGCTTGAAATCAGAATGATTGTAGTGAGAGTTTAGTCGCTTAGTCTTAAAAATAGCCTTAAAATGGAAAAAGTCGACTGAGGGTTGACTTAGTGGTAAACGATCTCGGAATGCGAATTTTTGGCTTGGATAGCTTCGTTAAGTGATTTGGGACTTAGGAGTGTATTCGGAATATTTTTGTGATGTCTGGTGTAGAATTAGGCTTGAATTGACGAAACTTAGTTTATGGCGATTTCCGATCGGCAGTGGAAAATTGGCTATCGGGGTCGGAATGGAATTTCGGAAGTTGGAACAGGTTCATAATGTCATTTGAATATGTCTGCAAAATTTCAGGTCAATCGGAGTCGTTTTGGATAGTTTCGACATCGTTAGTGGATTTTAGAAAGTTCTTAGGCTTGAATCCGATGTAAATTTGGTTTTTTGATGTTAGTTTTGGTGTTTTGAGAGTGAAACTAAGTTTGAATAATCAATTATGATGTGTTGGTAACTTTGGTTTGGGTTCCGAGGGGCTCAGAATTGATTTCGGTTGGTTAACGGGCATTTTTGGACTTAGAGAATCGCTCGTTTTCTGATTTTTGTGCAGCAGGGATCTGTGTATCGCGATCGCATGGCAAGGGCTGCGATCGCGTAGAACACTCTGAGGGCCAGGCAAATTTTGTGCATCGCGATCGCGTGAATCGGGGTGCGATCGCGTAGGTTTGGAAGAAGGTGAAGTGCGATCGCGTGGGCTAGGTCGCGATCGCGTAGGGTCATGACAGGCGCGCGGGGGTGAGGTCAATTGGTCTTCGTGATCGCGTGCGTCTGGTTGCGATCGCGTGGGGTTGAGCTGCTGGGAAGCGCGGTCGCGTGGCTTATGCCGCGATCGCAATGAGTAAAGTGGAGGCCAGGGGGTCGGATTTGACCAAATTCGGGTTTTTGAGCTAAATTGATATTTTTCGATTGAAACCTATTCCTTAAGCATAAATTGATGATAAAAATCTGAACTTGGTAGATTTGGAGCACTCAGAGGCCGGATTTAGAGGCAAAGACATTGCGGAATAGTATTTTAGCCGGTTTTGAGGTAAGTAAGTTTCCAAACTTGGTTCTGAGGGTTCGAAACCCCGAGCTAAATAATTTATGACTACTGTTGAGGTAATGCACATGCCAAGTGATGGGCGTGCGGTCGTGCACCGAGTAATTGTGGCCTGGCTTATCCCATGACACCGCTTAGTGATTATTCCATGATGATATTTGTGCTTCTATTAATGTGGTAATTGTGAACATGTTAGGAATCATGTTAAGTATAAATGCTAGGCTTCACGTAGAAAATGCTGAGACCCGAGTGGTCGTATATTGCTGTCTCATTTTGTGATTATTTGATGTCATATACTCAGTCCTGTTATAGTATATCACTTCATATTTCAGTCTCAGTATTGTTAATTAGATGCATACTTATCATTGTTTCGGACTGATGGAGGCATTTGTGATCCATGTGAGTGAGATTGAAGAGTAATGACTGAGTGAGGTCGAGAGCCTGCTATTGAGACAATTATGAGATTGGACTGCACACCGCAGTGATATTAAATCATGCCTTCGTTGGCTTGATATGGCTCTTGGGCCACTAAGGCCCCTCCGGAGTCTTTACACCCCCAGTGAGCGCATTGATGATGAGGGGTGGATTTTCTCTAGGCATGGATCTTGTCCGAAGCTGATGTTATGTGAGGGATGGATCTTCCCTGGGCATGAATCTTGTCTGAAGCTGATGTTATGTGAGGGATGGATCTTCCCTGGATATGGATATTGTCCGCGTGTTGCATTCCGGAGATGGATCTTCTCCGTGGGGGCTGGACTGGCCTTTTTCCTCAGTACGGAGTGACTACGGTCACCGGTGTTTATGCATATTCCGGGATGGAACTTCCCTGGGTCTGAGAGCCATATATAGTACTGAGTGGACTTCTGTGGGAGAGTTGTGAGCACTATGTGCATTTTCACACTGTGACATGTTGGCATGTAGACCATATGAAGTATATCTAGTATATTTTGTTGTTATTTTCTGATAAACTGTGAACATGCCTAAATTTTGTAAGCTGATGATTTAATTATTGAGGTTTAGTCTGTCACTACCTCTCAGCCCATAGTTTGGGTTCGTTACTTCTGAGTTGGTGTACTCACGTTCACCTTGTGTGCAGATCCAGGTACACCGGGACCCGGTAGTGGATATTGAGCAGCTGTCAGAGTTTTCGTTGGAGTTGTCGAGGTAGCAGCTGGCGATCTCGACCTCGTCTTCTCTTTCTTATTCTACATGTTATTCTTTATTTTGAGACAATTTTTTCCATTTCTCCTTTTCTTTTGCTTTATGTTATAGTAGCTCATGACTGAGTGACACCGGATCCGGGGTCTGAGGTTTTAAATTTAGTTTTTCAAATATTGTTTTTAAACTTCAGATTCTTAGTATTATCAATAAATTCGTTTAAAATTGTATTTTTACTGGAAACTAAATTTAGCTTAGTTAAAAAGGGCGGCTTGCCTGGTTCCACGACAGACGCCATCACGACTCCGAAATCGGGTCGTGACATATGCGAATAAAGTTATTTATATCAGTTTGATATACATTATATACGAAAGTATATTTTCTCCCCTCACAAGTGGTTCAGGGTCAGGAACCAAATAATTCTATCTTATTATTATTGATGTGCGGTGTATATTTTGATTAACACCATAATGCACAAAGATGAGTCCCCAAAATTGAGGAAGAAAGTTTTTCTAACATGAGGGGGAGACAAAATAAACAATTGGGAAAAAGTTTCGTGGAATGAATTATCATTTGTACCTCTAGATACTTGAAGATAATATGAACTTGAAGTTCATAAAAGGATAATTCATCTGCAATGCAAAGCATGCCAAACGCATTTGCTGACCCACAAAAAGTAACTATATTCTTACTGAAAATGCTCATATTAGAATAAGTTCTAGAAGGACAAAGTCTATGGTATGCTTAAAGCATATAGACAAATCGGTTTTAAATAGAATTCTTGATAAAGAAGATGAGCAAATAATCAAAATGATCATAATAAGGAGGCAAGTGATCTAGAAGATCACATGACATAACACTTCATAAAATCTCAGGAGAGGTTCAGGTATCTGAAAATATGAATGAAGAGATCTCTATGTTATGTCTTTATGAAAAAGAAGTATTGCGACCGATAAAATTTTTCGTTAACAACATCTATCATATCGCTAAGTATAATTGAGGATCTTAAGTCTGTCGAATACAGACACAAAAATATTGGCCAAATACAAGAGACACAATTCAAATAGAATTGGTTTCATATGAAAGACATGTAGTTTTGGACATGTAATTCAAACACTTGAAAGTATAAAGTCAATGATGAGTGCAATCACTTTTATCTATCTTATATGTCTAGCATGACCTAAAACTTGATATGCATCTAAAGTCTATTTATATGACTTATATGACTTAACTTATATGACAATCTCTGAAGGATTTAAATTGCTTAAAGCATATATAATTCTTGGTCTTGAAATACCACATCCTACGTGCAATTTGTGCACATATGTATTTTGCTATAACTATAAGCATGATAATGTGATAGCGAGAATTTTTCCCTCTATGAGATATTGGAAAGTCTATTCCACGACATTATATGAAGACAATATATATATATACAAGAATGAAGATTTCAAGGTGCAACATATTCATTCAAGTGATAAAATGGCTGATTTCTTTACCAAATCTCTATTAATGTCAACCTTTCAAAAAGCTAGTGTACAATATTGGGATGTGAAGGCTCAAGGATGTGAATTGATGCTCTCATCAGGGGGAGTTAATGCGCGTTGCACTCTTTTTCCCTTACAAGGTTTTGTCCAACTGGGCTTTCTTGCAAGGTTTTTAACGAGGCAATCAAAAGGCGCACTTCTAAACATGTGTACTCTTTTTCCTTTATTAGAAATTTTTTCCCATTGGGTTTTATTTTAGTTAAGGTTTTAACGCGACACATTATTTGTTGAATAGACATTCAAGGGGGAGTGTTATAAATAGAATTTTATTTATGGTGAATGTCTATATTTTAGAGAGATCTTAAGGATTTTACTTGGTGGCTAAGTCACTCTTTTCCTATAAATAGAGGGGTCCTATTCCATTGTAATTCATCCCAAAATTCAATAAGAATTTCCTCTCTCTCTTTCTCTGCAATATTGTTTTTTTTTTATTTTTATTGTTTTATAACAAGCTAAAGTTACTGAGTTTTGTCAACTCCATAAGTAGAACTGTAATTTCGCCCCTGACCACGAGCAGACAACACACATGGTCCTTTTTCATTTTAACTACAGTTAAAGCTCTCTATAACAATATTTTTATATAATAATCATTCACTATAAAAGTCATATTTTCCTCGGAATCGATTTTTATGTTGTGTTATAATATATATTCTTTATAACAGCATTTTGCTCTAGCAGCCAAAAAATATCAGCACAAACATTTATCACGACCCAAAATCAATCTGTCGTGATGGCGCCTATCTAGTGGTGGAGGCAGGATTTTCATTAATGGGAGTCAAAATATAAAGAAACAAACTCACCAAGAAGTCAAGAGATGTCATTATGTATACATAAATATTTTTAAAAAAAATTACCGAGTTATACAGCGTAATTTTTCGACGAAAGAGTTTCGGAAACAACAAGAAAAAATTCCCATTTTTTTTAAATTTTTTGTAAAAGTAAAATGATACCCCTTTGGTGCTTGTGACTTCGCTACAACGCCTATCATGGTACTAGGCAAACCGATTCAGACATTTCCAACACTTAAATCTTTGAAAGATACTAAGCCAGTTTAAATAAAGGAAAATCTCTTAAAAGCAGAATAGGAAATCATAACTCAATACATAACTTCTTCCCAAAATCGGAGAATCATTGAGTACACGAACCTCTACGAAATGACAAGGTCTAGTACACTATCTAGAAAGTAAAAACTTAATAAATAAACCGAAAGATAAGGGAGGTGAGTCAAGGTCTTCGAGCTCCAAGCAGCTACTTCAATGATCTCCAAAGGTTTGGACTTTACAAATTAATTGTCATCGCTACCGAAAGCACCTGAATCTGCACACTGTTATAGAGAAATTTGACTGTATTCGTATATGGTACTAACTTATGGGTTCGACTAAGCTACATTCACGATGCATAAGACTCAAAAAAAAAGGAAAACGTTGATTCGTTGTGGACAATTATGGTAAGGAAAAATAGTAGTGAGATTGAGATCTTAAAAGAAAGTCAATCATACACATAGGTGTGACAAATTGTTATTATTTTCAAACTAGTACTGAAAATACAAGTAATTACAGCAGTAGCAACACAGTCTCCTCATCTTTTACAGTATTTACATTTACAATTAAATGTTTACAATTCAAATATTTCCACAGCTGATTTTCTTGAACTTGTTTTTTTGGTTTTTCAACTTTGAGAGATAGACTTAATACTTTTTCTTTTGCTTGACAGGTCCTCTTGGAATCTTGTTAAGAACTTCTGTATCAAATTTCTTGTATAGTTTCTTCATATCTTGGTTACCTTGGCTTACTAGATAATCAACCTCATTTTGATACCTTTCATATAGAGCTGGTAATGTTGCCAAGCACATAAACCCTACAAAACCAATTCAACACACATCCAATCATATATAATTCGAATTATATTGTCACGAGTTTGAATCCAGCATTTTTGAATACAGTCAGACTTCTCTATTAAAATATCCCTATATAATAACACTTCTTTATAAAAATCAAGCTTTTTCGGTCTTTATAACAGCACTTCATTATAACAGTCAAAAATATTCGGAACAAACGAAGTTGTTATAGAGAGATTGACTGTATTTTCGATTTTCGTGTTAATTATTCCATCAGTTTCATCATATATGACTGTATTGGACTTGACACAATATTTAAGAAAGATTTTCGGAACATGCATGCGGTTTTAAACATAACATGACATTTTGGTGGCAGTAAAAGAATATCATTAAGGGTAAAAAAAAAAATTAAAGTTAAATCATTTCCAAATGTAGAACTTTACCATTCTTTTAAGGTATTATTTCATTTTTAGTCTGTTAAGAATTAAACAAGAACAACATATTTTTATATTTGAAAATAATTTAACTTTAGATTTTTCATTTTACTGTCAATGGCATGAGTTTATAGCCACACAATTATTATGGTATAAGGGCAGCCCGGTACACTAAGCTCCCGCTATGTGCGGTGTCCGGGGAAGAGCCGGACCACCAGAGTCTATTGTACGCAGTCTTACTCTTCATTTATGCAAGAGGCTGTTTTTACGGCTCGAAGCCGTGACCTCTTGGTCACATGACAACAACTTTACCAGTTATGCTAAGGCTCCCCTTCACAATTGTTATGG
The DNA here is from genome assembly GCA_005239525.1 of Nicotiana knightiana. Taxonomy (NCBI): domain Eukaryota; kingdom Viridiplantae; phylum Streptophyta; class Magnoliopsida; order Solanales; family Solanaceae; genus Nicotiana; species Nicotiana knightiana. Next base: position 63,461 of record ML370919.1, read on the forward strand.
TATAAATTTAAGAAAACACATCCCAAAAGTCTTTTTTCTTTTTTAGATTATGTACTCAATCAAATAATTCACATAAAATGAAACGGAGAGAGTACGCTATAATGGAAACAAAAATAAGGTCTAGATTGCAAAATCTTACCTAAGTACAATAGATTCAGAGAGCTGAAGTAATTTCCAATAACTGATAATATCCATAGGAAAGTGATTGCCTAGACCCATAAAAATAAAAAAGTGGAGTTAAACAAAATTCATTAGAAAATAAAAGGAAAATGGTCGAATGAAACTGCATATGAAATGTGATATGTACCAGGAAAAATGTTCTTAAATCTTTCCCAGATGAAATCTCATAGAATTTCGCTATAATAGAATTGAATTTCCCACATAACCATCTGAATGTTGAATCTGAAATCATAATTGCCCGAAAATCGGGAGGACTCCTGCAAAATGATAAATATAAAAATTCTTTAGATTGTCGATGTATATAAGTTAAACTCGAATATATATAGTAAAAATTACCAGTCAACAAATCCAGCTCCCATAGACCAAATGAAAAGAAGTAACATCAAGATCATGGAAATATGACACAATAAAGTCACAAAATTGTATTCCATAACTTCAAAAAGGGACCAAATTACTGTGAATCCCATTAAAATTGCAGATGTTAAAGTCCTGTCCCTCCATAACAATATGTCCGCAACTGCAAAGTTATGAGATAAAAAGGGAAAAGAATTAGGATGCAACAATTAGAGTCGTATTCAGGATTTTAAGAGTATGGGTATATCACGAACGTCAGAGATCCGAATTATGATAAGACTAGTTTTCGGGTTTTTCAAAGTCAAAACAAAGACTAAAGAAAGAGAAGAAAAAAAATATATAATAAGAAAACGTGTAACCAATAAAAAAGGATAAGGGGATTTGACCCTATTTATTAATTAAAAAGAAGAAATAGTACGGACATCGAACTCCTAACAAAAAGGTAGAAGGTGCACCTCTTTATCCATGCACTAAACTGTTCACTTGAATTTGGGTTCACCCATGTTAATTTAAGTATTTTAACTTAAATTTATGCTATATATGATTTAGGGGAGGATGATGGGCTCACGTGAACCCACCCGTTCCCATGTGCATCCGCCCCTGGCAACAATAATGAATGCATTGTCACAGTGGTTGAAGGTAAGCCTATTGTCTTAGCCTCAATTTGTATTAGATTAGGTTGGTACTAGGGGAATTGTCAGAAATTTCGCTAAGGATGTTTAAAATTTAGTATATGTGTATACAAATATTATTTGACCTAAACATAAAGTATGTTTTTCCAGTTAAGGCGTTCAATTGACCACCCTTTGCCGACTGTAGTTCTGCCTAAGATTTAAAATCTCCGTATAGAACAAGTATGATCTTATTATAATGTATACATTTTAATATTTTTTTCCAGATATGTCTACATTGTTCGAGTAGAAAGTAATAAATTCAACCAAACCCGCAAATTAACTGACCTTTTCCTCCTCCAAGAATTGCATGCATGGGTCTTTCATGAGTAAAAAATCTTCTGTGAAGTGCTGAAGATGAAGGGCGTAGGTCATCAGAATCAGAAGAATAGATTGGCATATTTAATTTTCTGATGATTTTATGAAAAATATTGTCTAATATTGCTGAATTTTGAGGACTTATTGAAGTTTGAATATGAGAACAGTAGGGTTGTACTTTTATAGGTAGTTGTAATTCTAAAATTTGGGAGCCTAAGATGTATATACATACAAGCAAAGAAAAGAATGGCTTTAGCATAGCATTGAAGTTTTGTTGTTATTGCATTATTATTTCACCTTCTTTGGAATATGTTATTTTTTAACATAGAAAATAAGGTGGATTCATGCAGAAAGTACATCATAAAAATTGAAATTATTTTACTTGTTGGAATTAAGAAAAAAATCTCTTTGTATCTCAATTAGGTGTTTAACATTTAGAAACGCCCTCTTGTAAAAATGCTAGGCACCAACAAGGTACAATAGATCTAATGTTGTCCGGTCCTTTTCTGGAACGCGTATAGCAGGAGCTTAATGCATCGGGTTCTGTTTTTATTTTATTTATTAAGCACAATTTAAGATGAAACTGATATGTTTTACGCTAGCTGTTAGGCTACCACAATTTACCTTATTTTGTTTGGGTTTGAAATCGAAAATTTAAGCAAGCTCACACATGCGAATCTGAAAACAATAAATAGTAATGAAAATAGTGCGGGCTAGCCAGTTTTCAGATTGGTAATTGAAAAATAGCCAGCGTTTGCAAAGTCATTGAAAAATAGCCGATACTTTGCTGCAACTCAGAAAGTTCCAGCATAATATACTGGAGATTGGAGCACTTGTGTATGAACTTCCAACATATTATGCTGGACCAATATATTGTATTGGAACTCCAGTATATTATGCTGGAAGTTCACATGTAAAAAATTCGAACTCCAGTATATTACGCTGGAATATTTTCTGGATTTTGAACAGTGTTTTCTTTCAGATTTTTCTTTATAAAAAAAGTGGCTAAATTTTAATTACTTTTGAAATAATGATTATTTTTCAATTATCACTTGTAAATCTAGCTATTTTAAAATTTAAGCAGTAAGTTGAAAGTTTATTGCGCTTACTCAGAAGGGCTGTAACCAAAATTTGTCACATTTGCACCAGCATCTTATTGGGCTTACAACAAGTAGGTCTACCTTATTGTTCAGCATTTTCCAAAAGTCCAATAAGTTTAATATTAAACGTAAGAAAAAAAAAAAGGAATTCCAAATATATTGGTAATTTTTACATTTTGGAAGTTCTCACTGTTTCAGATTTGTTACTCCTGGATCATTTCTAGTGGAACAAAATTTTAAGCATCCAAAATAGAAAAAAACAAAAAAAACACTTATAGTAGAGCCATACTGGGCTATTAATTAAACCGAGTCCAATTGGTAAGTACTTATTGTCAAAATTAGGTCAAAGATCACTTTTAGCCCGCGGCCGAAATTACTTACAACAGGTAGTTGCAAAGTGTATAAAATTTATATATTTTTTGTATATATATACACACACAGTCAAACATCTCTCTAACAGCCTCGTTTGTCGTGCATATTTTGGATGTTATAGCGAAGTGGTGTTATAGAGAACATATATTATAACATAATAATTGATTTCACAAAAGCTATATATATATATATATATTATTTTGAAAGTGATTACAGTGTTATTTTTCTCAAAAATTATGATCCAAACAACTAGGCCCACTCTCTTTCATAGGCCCAATTAGAATCATCGGATCACGCCAAGGACTTAGGTAGCGCTTGGCCATGATTTCCAAATTTGTTATAAAAAATTTTATTTGGATGAAGTTTGGTTTGAAGAAGAAAATTCGTTTGGACATAAGTTTTCAAAAAATATTTCACCTTTTTTTGAAAAATTATGAAATGTGACTTATACCCTTCAAATTTTGTCTTTGTGGTGGATTGCCATAAATTGGCACAATAAATTTGGCGAAGGTTTTCTTCTGTTTATAGAGAAGGACAAAGGCGCGTAAGTTTAATGAGGAAAAAGTTGGTAAATATGGATTAGCTGAGTCATAATAACAGAAAATAGCTTTTTTTTATAAAATATAAAAGTTTGGGACAATTTTTGAAATTTTTTTAAAAATCAAACGGTAACAGTTTGGGCCGAAACCAGCTCTTGGGAATTAGGTTTTGAAATTTGAAATTCGCCAAAATATGGATAAACTCAATAAACAAATAGGTATTTGCCAAAATAAAAAATTAAAAAAAAAATTGGCAAAATCTATGGCCAAGGGCTTAATATATCTAATTTTTTAAGCAAAAAATCAAAATAACCTATCATCCAATCACAGATAGCAATTGATTAATTGGCCAATTCTCTATTTAAACATATTGCAAGTTCCCTAGCTAATTCTAATGAAAACCAATCAAATTAAATCTATGCCATTGACCAGTAAATTATGTTTTTATTTTATTTTACCAAGTCATAAGTAAATTCAGGAACGCTATTTTATACATTTTTGTCGGTAGTATTAACAAAAAATTGAGGCAAAGACATATATCAATGTCATGTCATTTTCTTATTTATCATACGATCTAAACATTGGACTTAAATGTCAACTTTTTGCAATAAAAGTTTCCATATTTATTGGCTTTTTATCATCAAAGATTGGATAATATCTTTGACCACTAACTTGTCTTAACAAAAAGATTACTTTACCTTGCGGTGGTGATCTTATTAATCATTAAGAGATTCACCTTAATGTAAAAGTAAATTTTAATCCTATAGCCTTATAGTCATACCTCTTTATTACTGAATCCTTATATAGAAATATAAATGCCAAATTTTTTTGGACTCAATTTTTATATTATGTTATTATATGTATATGTTCTCTATAACAACATTTTCGTGTAACATCTAAAAATATTCGGAACAAACGAGGCTATTATAGAGAGGTTTGATTGTATCAACATTCTCTTTGTTTTGTATACGCACTGAAACCCGACCAAATTTAGATTCGTTCCGAAAAGATCCACAATAAACGGCAAGCAACTCCTTAACAAAGCCAATTTTATATTCAAGGCTCAAATCTTAAATATTTGATTGACGACGAATAAATACTTACCACTTTATCACAATCTTTATTGAGGGGTATAAACATTCTACAATGAAGCAATCATTAATGACTCCTATTGTTTGTTTTAGGTCCTTAATGACTATTAACATAGACTAATTATTGTAACATAACATTTGTTTATTCATTGATTTTCAACCCACTTTAATGATTATACCCGTTCTACTTTTTTTCCAAACATTTTCAATTTTGCATCAAAAGGAGTTGGTGTTTTTATATCCCGGAACTAATTATTTCTTATTCTTTATATCAAACGAGCCCTTAGCTCTATTGGGTATCAACATTCTTTTTCTTTTTAGTTTACTATGCTATGTCTTGTATATGTTCGAAGTCCGACTAAATTCGAATTCACTATAAAAAGTCCCATATTAGAGGGTAAACCCTTCCTAAAAATGACAACTTAATACACAGGGGCTCAAATCAATAATGACTCCTATAATTTGTGGTATAGTTTAGGTCCTTAAAGACCATTTATATAGACTAATTATTGTAAAATAGCATTTGTTTATTCGTTGAATTTCTATCCAATTTCATGACAACATAATACCCGTTCCACTTTCTTTCCTAAATTTAAATTTTGCATCCAAAGTAGTTGGTGTTTTTATATCATGGATTGTTTGGTTAACATAAGTTTAATTTTGAGATAAAAATTAAGGTAGACTTCAACTTTATTCCTAGGTGACTTGATTAATTCGATTAGGCACTCGCTATCTGTTTTCAATATTCAAATCTTTAGAAACATAAAACAATTATTGTCCAATTCTTTGACAACATGAAAAGGAAAAAAAAAATTTATCTCCTTGTCACGATCCGAATTCTCCTTCGTTGGTATCGCACCTAATCTTAGGGACTAGGTAAACCTAACATATACTGATCAACAATAAATAAATAGCGTCTAAAAACTTAAAAATTGAATTCTCTATAAACTTACAATTCCCAAAACCGGTAGTACAAGTCATAAGCCTTTCTAGGAGTAGTTATACATAATGAATACATCACTGTTCCGGCAATAAATGAAACAATAGAAACGAATACAATAGAAAGTGACTTCAGAGCTTGCAAACGCCCAGCAGGTACACCTTGAAGTTTTCAGCCACACCGAGCGTAAGTATCAAAACCGACCCGAAGTACCTGGTTGTCACGACCCAATTTCGGAGTCGTGATGGCCCCTGTTGTGGAACAGACAAGCCTCCCTTTTAAACTAAGCTAAATTCAATTTTCAGTAAAAATGCGATTTTTAAACGAATTTATTGATAATATTAAGAATCTGAAATTTAAAAAGACAATATTTGAAAACTAAATTTAAACCTCCAACCCCGGATCCGGTGTCACTCAGTCATGAGCTACTATAACATAAAGCAGAGAAAAGGAGAAATGGACAACATTGTCTCAAAATAAAGAACAACAGGTAGAATAAGAAAGAGAAGACGAGGTCGTGATCGCCAGCTGCTACCTCGACGACTCCAATAGAAATGCTGACCGCTACTTAATATCCGCTACCGGGCCCCGGTGTACCTGGATCTGCACACAAGGTGCAGGGGGTAACGTGAGTATACCAACTCAGAAGTAACGAACCCAAATTATGGGCTGAGAAGTAATGACGGACAAAACCTTAAATTTTACAATAAATAATATACAGAATTTAGACATGCTAACAATTTATCAGGATGAGTAAATATGCTAAGTATGCCAGTATACTCTACATGCCATCATAAAATATATGTATGAAACCAGTATGGATATGCACATAGTGCTCACAACTCTCCCACAGAAGTCCACTCAATACTATATATGGCTCTCAGGCCCAGGGAAGTTCCATCCCGGAATGTGCATAAACACCGGTGACCGTGGTCACTCCGTACTGAGGAAAAAGACCAATTCAGCCCCCCTCCCCCGGAGAAGATCCATCTCCGGAATACAACACTCGGATAATTTCCATATCCAGGGAAGATCCATCCCTCTCATAACATCAGCTTCGGACAAGATCCATGCCCAGGGAAGATCCATCCCTCACATAACATCAACTTCGGACAAGATCCATGCCCAGGAAAAATCCATCCCTCAATATCAATGTGCTCACTGGGGGTGTAAAGACTTCGGAGGGGCCCTAGTGGCCCAAGTGCCATATCAAGCCAACAAAGGCATGATTTAAATATCACTGCACTGTGCAGTCCATTCTCATAACAGTCTCAATAACAGTCTCTTGGCCTCACTCAGTCATTACTCTTCGGTCTCACTCACATGGATCACAAATTCCTTCATCAGCCCGAAACAATGATAAGTATGCATGTAATTAACAATACTGATACTGGGATATGAAATGATATGCTATAACAGGACTGAGTATATGACATCAACTATCACAAAATGAGACAGTAATATACGACCACTCGGGTCTCAGCATTTCCGGCGTGAAGCCTAACATTTATACTTAACATGATTCCTAACAGGTTCACAATTACCACATTAACAGAAGCACATATATCATCAGGAAATAACCACAAAGCGGTGCCATGGGATAAACAAGGCCACAAATACTCGGTGCACGCCCGCACGCCCGTCACTTGGCAAGTGCGTAACCTCAACAATAGTCATAAATTATTTAGCTCGGGGTTTCGAACCCTCAGAACCAAGTTTGGAAACGTTACTTACCTGGCTAAAATACTATTCCGCAGTGCCTTTGCCTCTAAATCCGGCCTCTGAGTTCTCCAAATCTACCAAATTCAGATTTTTAGAATCGAATTATGCTTAAGGAATGAATTCCAATTGAAAAGTTCCAAATTTAGCTCAAAATTCGAAATTAGTCAAAACCCGACCCCCGGGCCTGCGTCCCGAAACTCATAAATTTTTATACCAAACTGTTCTTCATCATCTCACGAGTCCGTACATATAAAGAACACTAAAATAGGAGTTTGTCTGACCCCTCAAATAAATCCCTAAAGGTCTCATAAATCTCAAGCCCTAAACCTCCTCTTTCTACTGATTTTCGTGAATTTAACACTGATATTATGTTCTATAATCATCCATAATGAGTTTTAAGGTCCAAAACACTTACCTCTATGAAGAACAATGATTTCCATCTTCAAAAATCGCCCCCAAAGCTCTCTGTCTGTACAAGAATGGTGTAAAAAAGGTTTAAGTCGCGGAGGGTTTCAATTTATACCTTCTGCCCAGGTGTTCCGCACCTGAGGCCCCTAACTCGCACCTACGGGACCGCACCTGCGACTTTTCATTAAACGACCCAACTTCGCACCTGCGATCGACCTCCCGCACCTGCCGCCTCGGAGGTGCGGCAACTTACTCGCACCTGCGAAAACTTCTCACCCAGCCAATCTTCCGCACCTGCGGTTCCACGTCCGCTCCTGCGGAACCGCACCAGCGGCTCCCCATCCGCAGGTGCGAAAACACCAGCACCAGCATCTTCAGCAACAACAATTATGCTCCAAACTCCCCGTTTACCACCCGAAACCATCCCGAACCCCTCGGGACCCCAACCAAACATACCAACACCTCATATATTATCATTCAAACTTAGTTTCTCTCTCAAAACACCAAAACTAATATCGAAACACCGAAAATCACATCGGATTCAAGTCTAAGAACTTTAAATTTCTAAAATCCTCCAACGATGCTGAAACTACTCAAAACAACTCCGATTGACCTGAAATTCTGCAGACATATCCAAAATGACATTACGAACCTATTCCAACTTCCGGAATTCCATTCCGACCCCGATAGCCTATTTTCCACTGCCGACCGGAAATCACCAAAAACTAACTTTTGCCAATTCAAGTCTAATTCTACACTGGACATCAGAAAAATATTCCGAACACACTCCTAAGTGCCAAATCACCTAATGAAGCTATCTGATCCATAAATTTCACATTCTGAGGTCGTTTCCCAATAAGTCAACTCTCAATTGACTTTTTCAATTCTCAAGCTATTTTTAAGGACTAAGCGACTAAACTCTCACTACAACCATTCCGATTTCAAGCCTACCAACTCTAACACATCAATAACAATATAACCAACCTATGACAAGTGAAGAATAGTAATTATAATGCAGGTTCTACGTAACGACGGACCGGATCGTTACACTAGTTCTGCACAAAAATATGTGCAGAAGTGTAGTATGTGTACACCACGGTGGTACTCAGTAAGTATCAAGCCTAACATCGATAGAGTAGTGACTTGGCCAGGTCGAGACACTACCGAATATATATAACCTGCAGGATATGACTCAAATCTAACAAGAAAGGACTATCAAAGTAATATCAATAGCAAAAGGATATCAAGTTGCAAGCAGTAGTAACAATAAGAGGAAAATGAAACACGAACGGCAACAAGAATCCACCAGGTAAATCAAACAACAACATATTTGGGTTATGGCCAAGTGTAAATGTGCTCAAGTAGAGAAAACAATATCAAATCAACCGAACAAGTGTTTCTAGAACACGATTCCAATAATTCCAACAACTAGTCAATACACACGGCACCTTGTGCTCACATCGTTCCATATCACTTCGCACAGCGACATCCACGTGCCATTCGGTACATAATATCTTTGCCAATTACTACTTAAGATGTTCAAGAGATTTCATATATATATATATATATATATATATATATA